>JACEVL010003426.1:0-13423 GCA_020284085.1 Aporrectodea caliginosa
CTTCTAAAGCGTCACACAAAGTTTTAAGTTTCCTAAAAGTTTCCTCAAGCTATTAGTTTTCAAATTCATATGTTTCTAAAGTTTCAAGTTCTATAAGAACTGCAAGTTTCACTAAAAGTTTAACATTTCACAAATAATATGTTTTTAAAGTTGACTGTTTTCACAGTTTTCTCGACTTGTAAGGTTTGCGAATTTGTAAGTTTTAAGTTTCTCAAGTAAGTTCTCTAAATGTTTCAAATTTCACAAGCTGTGATTTTCCAAGTTGTAAGTTTTCAACGTTTTCTCAACTTGTGAGGTTTGCAAATTTGTAAGTTAATCGAGTTTCAAGTTCTCTAAGTTCCGTAAGATTCTCTATCAGTTTTAAATTTCACGAACTTGGAGTTTTCAAATTTGTCAGTTTTCTCCGAAATTCTCGTGCGTCTCTCTATCTCTCTCCCTCTCCTTCTCTCTCTCTCTCTCTCTCTCTCTCTCTCTCTCGCTCTCTCTCTCTCTCTCTCTCTCTCTTTCTCCGCCATTCTCTGACTCTGCCAATATCTGGAACTTCTAAAGCTCCATATTCCAATCGCACTCTCTGTCTCTTCCATATGTCACTCTTTCTTGCGCTTCTCTGGCGCTTTTCTCTCTCTCTCTCTCTCTCTCTCTCTCTCTCTCTCTCTCTCTCTCTCTCTCTCTCTCTCTCTCTCTCTCTAAATCTCTAAATCTCTGTCTAAATCTCTCTCTTGTAGGCTTCAAATAGGTCTCCTCCTTCTCTCTAATGTCATTGGTTTGCATATTTGAGCTCAGCTTAAGCCATAGTCACAAGATCTGTCTGAGCTGTGTTTCAATATCGCACTGGTTGTAGAAGGTTCCACATAAACTGCGCAGATATAGACGTGTCAAGAGCTACACCTCTGTACCTGTGACTTTGTGTAGTTACTGTTTAATTATGCTGCGTCATAACAACGATGATTAGTGTCACCATCTTCCTTTATCCAGGCTTGGGACTGGCACTAACTGAAATCGGCAGTGCTAGAGTGGTACCTGTTACTGGTCTATGTGGGCCGCCTTTTACAATGGTAAATCGCCGTCTGTCAATCACTCCTTTATCTGTTTTAGACTGGCAAGACAAAGACAGGCGATCAATTTCTCTGCAAGATGTCGTAAATCATCAGATCTTGAGTACAAACTCGTGAAACGAGAAAATACAGAAAAGCAAAAGTCCATTGCAACCGATGAAATAAATCATGCAAGTCTATATGCACTGGAAGACTTTCTATCACAAGCTAAATTATAACACGAATGCTGATATAAGGTGGATAAAAATATATGAATCCAATTCAGATCACCTTTTTAATAATAAGACCAATTATTATGCAAGTTTGATTTACCACACTACTTGATGAAATTTTCTATCACTTGCATCCAAGAGACCTGACCATAAGATACAAGATAACCTGAAATCTGGACCAAAATATAACTGGAACAAAGTGCAGTTGTTTGTAAACATATCAATGCTTCAGTTTTGTCATTGTTTTTGAAAGACAGGCTTACTAAACAATTCTATTCTTATCTGGGAACTTTGATAGCGCCATTATACGAACAAGACAAAAACGGATGGGTCTCTTAGTAGCAAAACGGTATTATAGATTACAATTTAATGAAGAGAGACAGTCAAGATCCACAAGGTTCCAGAGAATGGACGGCCTACAGAGTTTCAGTGCTTGATGCGGCAACATGCAGAGAAACTGAAGGCTTGAACAGTCCTTTACTACGGCATTGTATATCTCTATAGGAGGGTAGCAGATCGAATCCTACTCATGACTGTAAATCAGAATCATCTTCAGTGTCTTCCATAAAGGACATCCGCAAAATGCGACCTACTTTTAACCCCTCCCTCTTCCTTGTCCGCATTTGGCCTTACCGTCCCTCCCTCCCCTTTGCGGACGTCTGCAACAAAAGACGACCTACTGGCTGCAAGACGCCATGCAGTCTGGCAACACGGACCCGCATACCCATCAACTTTCTTCCTTTGTGCTGCTTTTGCTTGCCAAACTCGAATTCATTGTTAAAAGTTATCATCATTCTTTTTACAATAATTACTCCACAGTGCACACTTAAGCGATAGTTTGCGTTTCATATCAAGATGTGTATGCTAAAAGACTGTTTAAAGTCACAGCAGTTTAGACTGTGCATCCATTTTGACGGATATATACTGTTTAATTACAAAACTTATAATAATTAGATCCTGACACTCAGCAACCTTACCAGTGAGCGATGTGTTTAATAATGGCTGCAGATGAGAGAACCACCTTCCCTCCAGTAGGTATTCAACTATAGACACTTGATACTTATAGTGATGCATATTATAAGCCATGGTACATTGGTACAAAGTGCAAGTTCATAGGCTTCTCCTAGGAGAGTCCACTAATATATGCATACATGTATATGTATGCATCTAGCAAAATGTACAGAGCCAGTGGTGGATCGATGAAACTTAAGATACTAAGGTTGAAACATGAAATGTTTATTCAGCTGTTTGCAGCAGAACATTACTAATGACAAACCAATGCAGTACATAGGCCTGCTGTTTGCCATCTGACTGAAGCTGGTGTTTTTATGCATAGGTTGTACTGAAAGACTATAATTATATGAATCAAATTTAGATGCGGACGTCTGCACTGATCGTAACCCCTTGTCTGCATTTGTCCGATTTGGGGTTACTCCTACTTACCCATGGGCGCCCGCACATAGAGGCAAGAGGGGCACTTGCCCCATGGAAAATTGACCCATATTTGTTATCTACTACTTTTCGGTGTTCAACAAATTTCCTTGCACTAAAGAACTAATGATACTTATGATATACACTTTGAAACTGAGAGATTTAACTTAAAGTAAGAATAAAAAATGTCTGATTACATCTACAGCGTACCCATGTCGTTTTCTGTAATTATTATGATATATGCTATGACGTCGTGCTGAGTGCTGACTTCATCCCCTCATACCTCATTGGAATAGGCCAGCGCTTCCTCTATAAATCATGATCCAGTTCATTGTTGCACGTCAGTGTGGAGGACAAATACATCGTAGCAGTCCTGGATCATCAAATGTCGAAGAGACTACTTTCGAAAAACCATATTAATCCCATATCTGGATTCTCTCATTAGTTCTCTAGAAGGTCCCTTCTCTGAAATTAACAGCGCACAGTTAACGTTTTCTGATTGCATTCTACTAGAATGGCTAAACTTGACCGTGAAAGCTTCAAAAAGAATATGTCTTCTATCCATTAAACATACAAAAGAGACAATTTTGTATCCGAAGCTTTAGCTCAGTTTGACTTTTGGTATTCATCGTCAATGCAAGACACTAACAGCCGCTTTCTTTACATACTTTCACATACTGAATTTTGCCCTGCTATTCACGAAACAATTGTCATCCTCTTAACATTATCTGCAATTAAGAGGTCTGTCTACCTAGTAGGGAGTCGATGACCAACGGTGGACTGACATCACGCGTCTCTAACGTTGCAATAATATTATTCTTCTGAAGTTGCATTAGGACAAAGAATTAATCGATTGTTGACTGAACACGAATTGAATAATCTTGCACCAGCTGTGTTTCCAGTCTTTATTTCTTGTTTTCATTAGCAAACTCTTGTCTTATTGTAAATGCTCTTGTTTTGAATGATCAAAGATTAAATATTAAGTTCTTGTTTTTCGCATTGTCATCTTTCAGTTATGTTCACATTTATTTCTGATAACGTACTTTGCAATTTTCATAAAAATTTTAAGATGATTTATTCATCTTGAATATTCTCGTCGGGACTTCTCGATTGCGGCGCCACGGATCTGGAACGCTCTTTCGCCTTCTTTGCGTGCTGCACGCGGCTATACGGTTATACGGTTTGTCTAGACTTTTAATGACGCACTCTTTCAGCTGTTTGATGGCCACATGTTGAGCGCCTCTGAGAGACTCTTAAGTGGCGTTTTATAAATGTCTTGTTACATAACATTACATTACATTCTATAGGAATACGAAACGACTCATAGTTACACAAATGTATACAAACACAGACATTCGTACGTACATAGCTATATGCATAGATTACTTACCTACATACATGCGTGCGTGCATACATACATACATACATATAGATGCATTCATACATGCATGCATACATTATATACATATATACTTGAATACATACTGACTTACATACTTAAGTACAACATACTGTGGCGAAAAACGTGCGGGGCTTCGTCGCCAGGAGGGGCCGATTCCACTTTCTCTTCAACGTTCACCAGGATAGCCTACGGAATCGTCCCTCTTCTTAGTTCGTCTGCTGAGCTCGGCCTTTCCCTTCGGGCAAAGGTCTTAACGGTGCCACCGACGATGCCTAACACTAGGTTAACTTGGAAGACGGCAACGACACAGATCAACACTGCAGATTGTTTTATTAATGTCGAACAGCTTAAACACTACAACTCCGGCTTAACTCTGAACACTAATTTACTTCAACACTGATCTACTTTAACTGCCCTCAACACACGTCACTTTTACATAGATCCGAAACAACATACATTTCTACTCCTCATTTAACTCTCTTTTTACACGCAACAGGCGTCTCTATTTATAGGTTCGGAGCAAGGCAAAAGGCCCGTTACTAAGGCTGGTTGCTAAGGCAAATGTCCATGCGCCTTTCAAATAATGCTACAATACTCCTCCCACCAAGAAAAGAGGGAATGTCCCCTATTCCGTAACTGAATAACAATTTGAAAGGGACATCTTACGCTAGATTCAATGTTCATAAAGCGAATAAAGTCATGATTAATACTAAATTGAACACTGCAGCCATTCAGGCATTCAGGCTTTAACTAACTAAAAAGTTCATCAGATTAGTCGGCCAAATCGGCCCCGCATAAACAACTAAGGTAATCGCCCTACAGACAAATTAACGGTAAGACCTAGTCTTACAACAGAAATGCAATCATCCTTCAACATCATCAAACATTGCACGTCATCGTTCGCCTATCAGCCTGTATTGTCCTTGCGTTGCCATGGCTAGTCACGTGGCTGCCTTACACAAGTAGACGTTGCCTGGCCGTGTGGAGGCAATTTGTGCACAGGCAAATGTCCGTCGACAATTGTACACACACAAGCAAACGTCCGTCGACAATTGTACACACACACGCAAATTCTTGTCGACAAATGTACACACACACACACGCAAATTCTTGTCGACAAATGTACACACACAAGCAAATTCTGTCGTGTCGCTAAGGCAAATCGCCGTTGCTAATACAAATGTCCGTTTGCACAAATGTCCGTCGACAAATGTACACACACACACGCAAATTCTTGTCGACAAATGCACACACACACACGCAAATTCTTGTCGACAAATGTACACACACAAGCAAATTTCTGTCGACAATTGTACACACACAAGCAAACTTCTGTCGCTAAGGCAAATCGCCGTTGCTAATACAAATGTCCGTTTGCACAAATGTCCGTCGACAAATGTACACAGCCTTTTTGCTTGCAGAGGAAGGGAGGGGCGCAAGTGAACGACGAGGAGAGGGGAGAGAGAGACGCAGGGGAGCGTCGCATCGCCGAGGGGGAGGAAAGGGGAAACGCACCCCAGGTCATGGGCAAGACCTCCCCCGAAAGGCAGCGCCCAGTTATTGATAGCGCGCGGGCCGGCGAGTCTCTCTCTTCGGACGCCCGCTGGCCTCAGAGTCGTCGTCGGCAGGAGGCTCAGGCACCTCCACATCTTCCGTCTGCTCTTCCCTGAGGCAAGACCGAAGCTTGTCCACATGGACCGTGAGTGGACGAGAATGAGGGGACTTCCGGATGCGGTAGTTCACAGGGCCGCTGCGTGCCTCCACGACGAAAGGTCCTGTGTACATCTTCTGCCATTTCGGAGAGCGACCTTGGTAACGACGAGGAGTATAGTACCAAACTTGCGCCCCAGGGGCAAATTCAGCCGGACGCACCCGCAAGTCATAAGCACGCTTCTGGCGCTCCGCAGCCACTCCCAGATGCTCTCGTACCAGGCGGTACGCGGACTCCATGCGCTCAGCAAAGTCTTGCACATAACTCGCGTACGTGCCTGCGCCCGGATCAGCGCTCGGGGGACTGCCGTAGACCAGGTCCAACGGGGCGCGTGTCTCCCGACCGAACATCAGGTAGTTCGGGCTGAACCCCGTGGTTTCGTGTAGTGACGCCCGGTAAGCGGCGAGGACATGGGGCAGAGATTCGTCCCAGTCCCGTTGATTGCTACTGACCACTTTCCCCAGCATGGCATTAAGCGTCCTATGAAAGCGCTCTATGAGCCCATTCCCGCTCGGGTGATAAGGGGATGTCCTAACCTTATCTATTCCCAGCAATCGGCAAAGTTCCCTGAACAAATTACCCTCGAAATTAGTCCCCTGGTCGGTGAGGATTTGTAGCGGTGCGCCGTACCTTACGATAACGTTTTCAACCAAGGCCCTAGCAACCGAGGTGGCTTCTTGATTGTGCATGGGGGCTGCTTCCACGAACTTCGTGAAGTTGTCCATCATCGTAAGGATATAGACGTTCCCTCTTCGACTACGCGGGTGGGGGCCTGTGACATCTATACTCAAACGTTCCCAGGGCGCCCCACAGGGCAAGGGCTGCAACGGTCCCTGGCGGGGAGGTAAACCACGATGGTATTGGTTGCACTGAGGGCAGCACTGGCAAAAGCGCCTCACATCCCGGGACCACCCGACCCAAAAGGCCCTACGCCTTACCTGCGCCCGGGTTCTCCGGACGCCCAGGTGACCCCCGGTCATCCCTGTGTGGGCGAGCCTCATGTACTGATCCCGCATAGCCCTGGGTACCACCAACTGTTCGACCCCGTCCGGTGTCTTCCTATAGATCACCTCCTCATACAGATACAGGCGATCCCTTTGGTGCCAGTACACCTTCACGGCTTCATTCTCTCGCAAGATATCCACTAAGGCCGGGGCCTGGGTACCTACTTCCAGCCACGGGCGTACCACCCGAAGATCAGGATCTTCTTTCTGCGCCTTTACTAACGCCTCTTGCGGGGCAGGTTCAATATCCAATGGCTGTGTAGGCACAGCCTCGGTAACTGCAGCGACCGCACTTGCATCGTCAACATCACATTGCCGACAAGGCCTACGGGAAAGGGCATCCGCATTACCATGTTTCTGACCTGGACGATGCAGCACCTGGAACTCGAACTCTGCCAATCGTTCTAACCAGCGGCTCTGCTGGCCAATGGGCTCTGGAGTTCGCTGGAGCCACTGTAACGCGGCATGGTCTGTCCTCAACGTGAACGGGCGCCCCAGCAAGTACTGACGGTACAGCTTTGTGAAATACACTATGGCGAGCAACTCCTTGCGAGTAACGCAATAGTTACGCTCCGCCGTGGATAGCAGGCGGCTTCCATATGCAATTACACGTTCCTCGCCATCAATCTTCTGGGATAATACGGCCCCTATGCCAACGTCACAGGCATCACAGTCCAGGACGTAGCCGCCCTCATCCTTAGGCAAAGCTAGGACAGGTGTGGACGTTAGAGCGCGCTTTAGAAGTTCGAACACTTCCTGACAGGCATCATCCCACACAAACGCTCTACCCTTTTTCGTCAGTGCGAACAGAGGAGCAGCTAATACCGAAAAACTACGAATGAACCTCCTGTAATACGAGCATAGCCCGAGAAAAGAGCGCACATCCTTCAGTCGTCGCGGGACTGGCCACTCCACAACCTCGCGGATCTTGGACTGATCCACGGCAACCCCATCTTGAGTCACAACATGGCCCAAAAAGCAAACGGCCCTACGCATCAAGCGACACTTACTTGGTTTCAGCTTTAAATTGGCCGCTCTTAATCGCTCGAACACCTTACCCAGCCTCTGCAAATGTTGTTCGGGCGTATTCCCGAAAATGATTACATCGTCAAGGTAGACTAGGCAAACATCGAAATTAAGCCCCGAAAGGACAATGTCCATCAACCGTTGGAAAGTTGCTGGCGCATTGCAGAGACCGAAGGGCATCACCTTCCATCGATAGATGCCCCGACGCGTAACGAACGCGGTCTTATCCGCATCCCTAGGATCCATAGCCACCTGGTGGTATCCGCTTCTTAAGTCCAGGGTGCTAAACCATCCTCCCTCGGAGAGAGCATCTAAACATTCGTCAATTCTAGGGAGCGGGTATGAATCCTTCCTCGTCCTCTCATTTAATTGCCTGTAATCTATGCAAAAACGGAGGGTCCCATCCTTTTTACGAGCCAGAACCACGTTAGCCGCCCACTCGCTAACAGCGGGTTCAATCGTCCCAGCGGCCAACATACTATCTAGCTGTTCGTCTATGGCAGCCCTATGGGGAAGCGGTTGGCGCCGTAGAGGTTGTCTAACAGGACCTGCATCTCCCGTATCAATTCGATGAGTGGCCACGTTTGTCCGGCCAAGATCACCTTCCCTTACCGAAAAAACATCACCGAATTCAGTCAAAAGTTCCCGCAATTGGTCTCGGGTCTCGGGTGTCACCTCCTCGGGGAGATCGGCCATCAGCATCTCGCAAGGAGCCGCCTCACCAACCGGCTCCTCACCCTTATCACGGGTCTCCCGACACTCAACTTCGACCGGGTGCAGCCCTCCCAACAGCTGGTCCTTAACCAACCTTACAGGATCCTCGGTCAAGTTTACTACCCGGACCTGGGTCGTTCTGGCGTCATCGCCTACTACGACCCGTGCGAGATGAACCCCTGGACTGATTTCCTTGGCATCTGTCATCCAGGCCGGCGCTACCGACGACAAATCCCCATACAGAGTCTTTACAGGGATGTCGAATTGACTCTTAGGCAAGACTACAACCTCCTCAGCTACAATTACCCGACGGCACCACCCTTCTCCATTACCTCTTACCAGGGAAATACGTTTCCGACCAATGAACAAGGCCCCGGTCCCAAAACCTAGGCGGCATCGGTGTTCCCTCAACCAATCCATACCCAGCATGGGGTCAGCTATCTGGTCGGACACCAAAAATGCACTAGAGATCTCAAACCCACTCCGAATCTTAATGGGGACCCTTATCTCACCCAGAACCCGTATATCGGACCCGTTCGCAGCCATCAAGTACCGGTTACAGGGACGAATCTCTAACCCCTGGACAATAGAGGAAGGTATGAGGCTCACCTCCGATCCGGTGTCGACCAGGCAGAGTTGAGAGCGTCCATTGATCGTCCCTCTGACGTAGACAGCGTTGAAGGTTGCACGGTTGGGTACTCTTGGATGGGTCGTGTGATTGGCGGCCACCGGTTCCGTCGGCGTCGAATCTTGGGTTTCTGTCTCGGTCGCATCCGGGCGATGACGGGCCCGACGTGACTGGCGGCAGTTGCGGGCGAAGTGGCCTGGTTGGCCACAGTTGAAGCAATTCATCTCCCGCCTCGGTCTTTCTTGGTCGTCGGCGTTGGCGTTTCCCGGGCGAGTCTCTCGGCCCGGTCCTCGGTTACGGTCTCCAAAGCGAACGTCTCGGTCCGGCCCAGCATTAGCCGGAGGCGTACGACCTCGCAGCTCCCGGAACTGCCGGTCAAACTTGCCTTCGAGCTCCCGTTGCCATCGGCGTTGCTCTTCCTTCTGGTTGGTCAGGAACCGGTCCAACTGCGCCTGGATCTGGTCGCCGACATCGGTCTCCCGAGTGCCACGCACCCGGTTTGGCGGTCTTCCGCGGTCGTCAGGTTCCGACGGTCTCCTTCGGTCGTCCTGGCCCGTTGTGCTTCGGTAAGCCTCCAGACGAAGCGCCGTCCGGTAAGCTTCGTCCAGTGACTTGGGTTCTCTCTCGCGAATCTTGAGCGAGAGCTCCCGATCCCTCATCGCCTCCAGGAACGCGTCTTTAGCGATGATCTCCGTGGTTTCGTTGGAGGGAACTGGATAGGCGAGAACCACCAACCGACGAATTTCATGAAGGAGGTCGGAAAGGCTTTCCCCGGCACGCTGGCGGCGGTAATAGAGTTGCGCCCGGAAGGTCTCGGCTTGGCCTTCCGTCCCGTAGCGTTGACGTAGCCGCTCCACCAACTGTTCGTAGGTCGCATCGGGCTGGGCCCCGAAGTCCCAGAGCAACTGAGTGGCGGCTTTCTCCAGTGAGCAGCGAAGGAAATCGACTCTGTCCGAAGCGGTCCACCGATTGTGCCTCGCACAAACCTCGAACTGAGACAGGAATGATTCCAGTGAACCTGTCCCATCGAAACGCCCGGGTTTTATCTGCATCGGCCGGTTTTTCAGCAGGCCGCCGACGCCCTCAAGCAGCCCCGGAAGAATCCTTGACTCGTCCTTCACTTCCCGGCTAACAGGTTCCATGGATTTCCTCGGCTCCATCGGCTTCCATTCCTCGAAGCCAAAGTCGTCTGGCAGGCTGTTCCGGTCCGGCTTGATCTCCATCGGTCGCCTTCTCTCGGCGGGCGTAGAGCTTTGAGGCTGCAGGACGTCAAAGTCGACCAGCGGGTAGACGCGTGTGTCGTCCTCGTCTCCCATCGGTAATCAGCGTTCTTCAATCGTCTGACACCCCACTTCTGGTACCACTGTGGCGAAAAACGTGCGGGGCTTCGTCGCCAGGAGGGGCCGATTCCACTTTCTCTTCAACGTTCACCAGGATAGCCTACGGAATCGTCCCTCTTCTTAGTTCGTCTGCTGAGCTCGGCCTTTCCCTTCGGGCAAAGGTCTTAACGGTGCCACCGACGATGCCTAACACTAGGTTAACTTGGAAGACGGCAACGACACAGATCAACACTGCAGATTGTTTTATTAATGTCGAACAGCTTAAACACTACAACTCCGGCTTAACTCTGAACACTAATTTACTTCAACACTGATCTACTTTAACTGCCCTCAACACACGTCACTTTTACATAGATCCGAAACAACATACATTTCTACTCCTCATTTAACTCTCTTTTTACACGCAACAGGCGTCTCTATTTATAGGTTCGGAGCAAGGCAAAAGGCCCGTTACTAAGGCTGGTTGCTAAGGCAAATGTCCATGCGCCTTTCAAATAATGCTACAATACATAGGCACATACATAGGCAAAAACCTGCACAGATGCTTACATGCATATCTATAGGCTGTCTGTATTTTTTGACTTCCGAAACGTAAATACTTTGATAGAGAGCACGCACGCACAGGGGAAGAATAATTTTGAGATAGCCACTTGCAGACCGGCCACATTATACGTTTATATATATATATGTATATATATATATAAACGGTCATATATATATATATGACCATTTATATTGCGCCTTACAAGAATCTCAAGAAGTCGCTAGACGTAGCTACCTAACAGATTAAAACAGATGCGACTTGAGAAATTTCGAAAATATTTCCTGAGCTGTATGCGGTGCACTGTTACGAATTGTTAATGGAAGACTACTCCATTATGATGATCCAATGCATGAGAAGGCACGGTGCTCGATGTACGGGAGAGTGGGCCATCATGTCCCCACGAGCCGCAGAACGTTAGGATCGATGACCTGGCCGGCTGGAGACGAGATCACATGGCACCCTGATGAACTCTGGAGTCGATCCGACCATCGATGTTCGTCCCATGAGTATGATCTTGAATGTCCTCAACCGAAGCCAGTGCAACGTGTCCCGCATATAGATCAAAATATGCGAGAATCTTGGCAGCTTAGCAACGACTCAGGTGTTGCAGTTCACAACGGACTGAAGCTGTCTTTCCAGGAACTTTGGCAGACCAGTGAGGACAACGTTGCAGTAGTTTAGGCGAGTAAGTACACAGGCGTGGACAAAAGTCAAAGTGGTGTCAAATGATAAATTTCGCCGTATGCCTCTAATCTGACGTAATTCATAGGAGCTAGACCTGCAGAGGGAATTGACATGTTCCTCCTAAGACAGGTCTTCGTCCAGAAGGACTGGCAGGTCCCGGACAATGTGTTGTGCCTTCCAGTTAGGGAATGCCGCTTCAATTACTTATCTGTCAATCCTTGAACGTTCCTGTCCTGTGCCCAGCCAGATGATTTCAGTTTTCAGTTTTTTCAGTTCAGCCTCAGCCGGTTGGTGGACATGCAGTGAACTAAAGATTGAACCCTGCGGGACGGCTTTTGACAAACACATCAGTGCGTGAGTTGGGTGGCATGGCAAGAAGTAGTACAGTTGGACCAGTGGCGTAGCAAGGTTTTGGGGCCCTTGTGCAGAGCTTCGGTGGTGGGCCCTCCCTTTTGAACTCCCCTTTCGATTTCAAACAAAAAAGCGCTGTGCAAAAAGCGCTGTTGCATGCATCATATAATAAGATCAGATAATCAAATTGGACAAGTCACGAGTGCCAAGTCTACGGTAGTCTAAGAAGAAGAATCCTAAAAGTTAAAACATTCTTTGGCAAAAATATCCACCACTTTTGAAGTGTTAAGTTTTTTTGGCATGTTCATTTTCTATTGACAACATTGCCAGGTCGCTCAGCCGCTCTTCTGACATGGTACTTCGTAGATAGGTTTTGATGAGCTTCAGTTTTGAAAATGATCGTACATAATAGGCCTAATTCTGTCGCTGAACGTTGCAGCCAGCAGACAAGGCTGAGCAAGTTATATGTAATGGTATCTTGTCTAACGTCAAATCAAAGACGAAGACTATGATCCTCCCCTAGCCAAGGTAACGGTCGTGGATAGCACCAAACTGATCATAGACGAATACACCACTTATAGGCTACTGGCAAAACTGGGACGTACGGCTGCAGGGCCTGATGGTTTGCCTTCATGGTTCCTCGGGCACGCAGCCCCGATGATAGCAGAACCGGTGACGCATCTCTACAACATGTCGGTCCTCTTCTCTTATGTCCCACCTCAATGGAAAACCAGTACCATCACACCAGTACCAAAAGTAAACCACCCGTCAGAGGTCGCTGATTATCGTCCCATATCGGTTACACCTATCTTATGCCGCATACTTGAAAAATTCATCGTGCATCGGTTTTTTCACCATATTCTGCTTGAGCCCCAGCTAAATCAAGACTTCACAGACCAGTTCGCCTTTCGACCAACAGGATCCACTACAGCAGCACTAACAGCACTAACCACCAACCTTTTGGAGCTACTAGAAGCAAATAAGTATGTTCATCTCATTGCTTTGGACTTTAGCAAAGCATTTGATACGGTACGGCATTCGTACCTGGCTGAGCAACTGGCGGAGATGCAAATACCCGACTGCATCTACAATTGGATCGTGGCCTTCCTGGATTATCGGGGCCATGGAACTAAATTCAACGGCGTCACATCTCGCCTCATAAAAATCAACTCTAGTTTTGTACAGGGTTCGGGCTCTGGCCCAAATAATTTTACAATTACAATATCTAAGCTCAAGACGATTCACATTGGAAACATAATACTAAACTATGCTGACGATAGCTACTTACTGATAATCTCTTCTAATAGTGCCACTGTTTCAG
>JACEVL010003427.1:0-13531 GCA_020284085.1 Aporrectodea caliginosa
CGGTCGGGCGACCTGTGGAGGGACGCCACCTCAGTGACCTTCTCCATCCTTTGCCCTGGCTGGGCTACTTCATCGTTGGGACCCAGACAGGAGATGCCGCACGGAACGCACCAGGCCTGCCGCGTGGACGCTCTCCGCTATCGAACGGCGCCTCAAGTCCTCGGATTTTCCATCCATAGACGATCAGATTTTTATCCCACGTACACTCCACAAACGGTTATCCTTAACACCCACTCGTGTTTTCGGCAGCTCTACCAACGTTTTAATGATCCTAAGTTTCACTTTTTAACTCTTCCTTTTTCATTCAATCACAGTACTATCTTCTTTGTAACCTGTAACTTGTTGCGGTATGTCACATGTTTTTAAATAAACGAAAATATATATATATATATATATATTTCATACTTTGATAGCAGAATGAATTAAAAGCATTGATGGATCAGTAACAAAACTGCTGATTCATTACATTAAATATCATCCAACAGGTAGCACACTATTATTTATACAACAGCTTTTGCCGGTATGATCGAGTCCCGTGGGATAAGAAGTCTCAAGGGCGGACTATGGACGAAATAGATGCTCAGAAAAACACTTAAAGGACGGCATCAGGAAATGATCTCTAAACTTCCTGGAGTAGGCCTATACTGACAATGACATTCTAAGTTAGAACCTGCCCAGGGACCAGAATATGTTCACCTTGCAGAACGAATTGCTACCTGGCCTCAGAGACAGAATTTGGAAACCTATTTGTGAGGAATCAGTCATAATTTTGTCTATGGTGGACACCGATTTAGGAAACAAACTGCAAAAGACATTTTGGTTTCTTAGCTACTAACTTAGTTTGTTCACTAAGGAAAAGCTTTTGTGAAACATGTTAATTGCAAAAGTTTCAAAATTTTGTTCTAGAGCCATGACATTAAATTGCCAACAATACACAGAATACATTACACACTAATTAAATGTTGAAAAGAGTTGCATCTTGAATGTGATGGAAAGTTTAAACATTACCAAATAAAATATAATAATTTGCAAGGCTTGAGTGGAATTTCTACAGTAACTTCTAGTCAGAGTCTGGCTGCAACAGATAATGTCCACTAATCAAGCTATAGGTGACAATCTTGTTCAACCACACCATGGCAGTAGCGTTATTGATCAAACATGAGTGGCACTGAATCTACAAACCCTCGTCAACCCACAAGCAATGTTCAAGATGGAAATAATTACATTAGTCTGGTTGAAAATCCCAGAAGTGAATCTGAAGCTGCCATAAACCTTCACTCCAATCTCGACAAAATAAAACCATATCTAAAAGCTGGATCAAGAAACAATATTATAGGGGCGTCAGCAACAACGTACTCGAATTTGTTCTGACACACGATAAGAGACGAAATTTGTTTCAAACTTTAAAAAAGAAGAATGGATCAAAGACTGCAGGCAACAAAAGAAAAGCTGCATCACAAATTAATACCAAAAGCCACAAGGTTAAAAATTTAGCTAAGACATCAACTGTGTATCTAGCTGCAGATAAGCCACTACTTGTCATCAGCTTGGAGAAGCAGAGCTCAAAAAAACTTCATGCAACAGAAAACTACGACTTGTTGAGGTCAGTGATACCGACAATGATGATGAATTGGAAAATGATCAACATGACGACAATGAACACTACATCTTCCACACACTTCAGTATCCGTCTTCTGACAGTGCAGATGATGTCGACACTGATAATACGTTAGATGAAATTGACAGCGATGGTGATTCCCAACACGGGAATTAAAATCAGGTGATCATGTTGTAGTTCAACTAAAAGGCGTGAACAATATCGTCCACTATGTTGCCAGAGTCGACGTTCCAGTTACAGAGGCCTCGGATGTAGAAGAGACTTATCTCGAAAAAAGAAGTCAACAGGCAAACATGATGATCTCGAGAAATTTATTCTTCCGAGCCTTGCAAAGTCATATCAAATGCCATGTGTGGACGTTTAAAAAAACTTCCTCCACCAAACATCATCGGAGGCAAAAAATGCTGGAGACGGTCACAATGCCAAGCTGTTCACAAGGTCTCGTCTCTGCTAATTTAGACAATAATGTTTGATGGCACTGCCAAAGTGAGATACGTTGACAAGAGCACTGCGACGTCACCGTAGGTAGGTCCTTACTAGTGGCGGAACCGATGCCCTCCCACCGTTGCCAAGATATTTGTTCAAGATATTCTTTATTGAACCAATTGCAAATCTGCACTTTGGTGTACAACGATCTGCGTGTGAGATTGTCCGCTTGTGGAATAAAACGGTCATGTAATTTCGGGCGCAGGGAGTGGGGGAGCAGATTTTTTGCGGGGAAGAATGTCTGTGTGTACTTGATGTCAGATAGAAGGTTGTACATTTGTCTTTTTTTATTTTGTGCTTAGATAATCAGATAAATCGAGCAAAATCCTGTCACAATTATTCAAGGTGGTACGGGATCAGGCAAAACAACTACTACTTTCCAGAAAGTAGTAGTTAAAAGGCCGAAGTTAGAACAGGGAACCAGTGCAGGGAACCAGTAAATGATCGATTTTGCGATTCGAGGCCAACCAGCCTGTATTCTGACTCAGGCTTTTTGAGTAGGCCGAAGGTAGCACAATATAAATCACCCATTTACGATACGAGGTAATGGTCTTTTCAGCACAGCACCATATAAGTTATCAATTTGCTCTAGGTCGTTTGGACACAGCGCTATATAAGTTTTCAATTTGCTCCAGGTCGTTTGGACACAGCGCTATAAAAGTTATCCATTTCCTATAGACCGTTTGAGCACAGCGTTGTAGGCCCATAAGTTATCCATTTGCTATAGGCCGTTGTCGTTCCGTTGGTAATTGGCCGTTGTCGCTTTGAAAGTTTTGACACAGCGCTATATAAGTTATCAATTTGCTCATGGCCGTTGTGAAGACAGTTAGGTAGCTATTTGCTCGATGAAGTCCACCACAACCCTCAGAGGAACTCTGGAGACACACAGCTGTGGTCTGGAGCCAGGATTCAAAACTTTGGAATTAAAATACGGAACTTTTTTCGGAGCTGAATATGTTCATACTGTTAAGTTTACCTGCGTATTTCGCTAATGTATCGTTGTAATGTTCCTATTATTTACGCATTAGGCCTATAACACACCATTTAACGTTCTAAAATTAACAATACAAGCGTTGCTTTAGGCCTATCTATTAGTGTTCTATACTCGGCGTTCCCTAGCTTTCTACTCTGCTTCAATGCCTCCGTATAAGGTTTATTTAACGCTAGAAACGTGACATTTGTGACACAAATCGCCGTCACAAGAGGTTTTCGTCACGCTGGGCTTGAATAAAACTTATTAGAAGGAGTGCAATTTGCCGCATATGAAACCGAAACTACACCGTGTCTCAAAATAAACTGTGCAAAATTGTTTCTGTCAGAACTTCGTCAAATTTCCACCAATTTTAATCATCTTTGGTAGGTGGATGGCAAAATGGCTAAAATGTTATGCTATACATAAATTTTCCACCTCACCTGACTCGTATCACCGCACTACCTTGCTAAACACAGATGTACCAATTTTTTTATATAACGCTTACATTTTAACAATTATTGTCGAGCCGGGTGTCAAAGTGAATGGGGCATACTATCGCGACAACCTTCTTACCCAGAAGCTACTGCCAGACATACGCCGGATATCTCAGGGCGAGTTTTTGTCTTTCAACAGGATGGCGCCCCGGCGCATCGAGCACGCGATTCTTTCTCTTTCCTGGAGCGAGAAACGCCCGACTTCATACCTCCAACACTGTGGCCGCCGAATTCACCGGATCTTAACCCAGTCGACAATAGCATATGGAGTGTGCTGCAGGAGAAGGTTTACCGCTCCAGTATAGCCAACGTCGACGAACTCAAAACGCGTCTGATCGACGAGTGGGCGCGCTTTGACCAGTCCATCGTTGATGCTGCTATCGGCCAGTGGCATCGCCGTCTAAGCGCTTGTGTCCATGTAAGCGGGCACATTTCGAGCACCAATTCTAACACTTTTAAGCAGATCTGTCATAACAATTAAAAACCCTGCTAAGTAAACCATATTTTGCTTTACTGCGTGCTACTTAAGTCGTCAAAATTTAAGCGTTATATGAAAAATTAAGGTACATCTGTGTTTAACAAGGTAGTGCGGTGGTATGAGTCAGGTGAGGTGGAAAATTTATGTATAGCATAAAATTTCAGCCATTTTGCCATCTACCTACCAAAGATTATTAAAATTGGTGGAAATTTGACGAAGTTCTGACAGAAACAGTTTTGCACAGTTTATTTTGAGACACGGTGTATATTAATAGATCTTGCCTTAATACACGATGAAAGTGAAAATGTAAAATTTAGGCTTTTAAACAAGACCTCGTTTTTTACACTGTATTGTTTTATGTTCGCTATATCTAGAGGGTTCTTCGTCACATAAAGAAATTTGTATCTCTATATTAAATCGAAATGCTGAACACGAAAGTCTGAACATAGCCTAAACTCATAGGCCTACGCATAAAAAACCCAGGCGAACTATAATAGGTCTTGCGAAAAACCGGCGGGGCTAAGGATAGACTTCCGTATTAGCGATCGATCTAAGGAATAACGCGGAAGAAAGACGGGGAAAAAATAAAATGTGTGTCACTAAACAACTCCTATGGCATCACTTAAATTGTTCTTATACTTAGATCCTTTATACCGTTGTTAGATAAATACAGCTATTAGTTATAGAACATTTCGACAATGTTTACAATGGAACAACCTATGACCTATTGCTATGGAAAGCCGTGAAAATCGAAAAAAACATTTAACGACAACAATGATGCCTATAGATCTATATAATAGGCCTACTACAGCAATGATGCCTATAGATCAATAGGCCTAGCCTACTACGGGTCGCATAATAATAATAATAATAATAATAATAATAATAATAATAATAATAATAATAATAATAATAATAATGACGTTCACAGTGTATGTGCGTATACAGATCTAACAGAGGATATCGATAACAGAGCTACTTTTAGCCAACACTCCATAAAAATAATAATAATAATAATAATAATAATAATAATAATAATAATAATAATAATAATGACGTTCACAGTGTATGTGCGTATACAGATCTAACAGAGGATAAGTGTGAAGGCAGTATGGCAATGTTATGCTGCACTGCATAAACACTTTTGCAAGAAGGCTGATAATAATCATGCAGATAGCAAAGAAAGAGCAAAATTTGCAGGCTTTGCAAAAAAACTTGAGAATCCCATTTTCTTTAGAAATTTAGGGCTTATGTATGATGCGCTGGAAGAACTATCGCATTTGTCGTTGAGTTTGCAAAAGGCGGATATTACTTTGCCAATTGCACACAGACTAATATCCAGACAAATAGAGATTTTTCTTGCTAGGAAAGAAAGCAATTCTGTATTTTATCGTGAAGCGTGTGAAGCTGTTGCTAATGGAGAGTTTCACGGTGTTCCAATTGGTAGTGGCACAGGAAAGGAGAAAGCAATTAAGAAGGGTCAGTTTTATCAATCTTTAGCAGATTCAATGTCAGCTAGACTTTTGCCAGCATCGGAACAGAAATTCTGTTCTTCACTGGCAATTCTTGATCCCAGTACCTGGCCTTCGGAAATGTCACCAGAGTACGGTGAAGAAGACTTGAGGCGAATTTGTGACAAATTTGGTGTAATATTTTCAGAAGTTAAGGTGTCCTTTCGCATTTTTAAAGAAAATGGTGGTATTTGGAAGTGTAATTCTTTGCAGTCATTGTGTAATCGTGTAAACACAATTCCAGTGAGTACGGCTGAGTGTGAAAGAGGTTTTAGCAAGATGAACCTAGTGTGTACCCCTTTACGTTCACGTTTATTAGCTTCACATTTGAGTTCATTAATGTTTATTTCTCTGACAGGTCCTCCTCTCAAACTATGGCAGCCATTACCATATGTCAAATCCTGGCTTGCCTCAAACCGCAGAGATGCCACTTGTGGTCAATGTCCGAAGAAGGCAGAGCAAGTTGCTTGTAACAAATTAATGATGTCCATTTGGAATCAGTTCTAAAACACATGCTTTTTCAATGTTTCTGAACAGTATTTTCTCATAAACAACTAATGTTTAGTATTTCAAAAAGTAAAAGTTGCTATTTGTACATCTTTGTTTCTTCCAGGCAGATATTTCAGCAGTTATCAATGAATCAATTACAAACAGTTTCCACGTAATTGAAGCTTCTCTGTAATTGATACAAGCGTCAATGCGTCAACAAGCCGTAGTCACTGGAATTGTGTCATATTTTCTGTACTTTTATTTCTGCACAAATGGTTACTTTTTTGAATATTTTTTTAAAACACATTAATGGTTTTGAGGTTTAAAATGTCAGTTTCAGGGGGGTGGTTACCACCACCCCCTGGATTTCGTGGTTTGGTTTCACATATCATATCTTGTAATACACCAATGGATTCAGCATTCAATTCTGCACAGAATGGTATATTTAGTTGTACATTATGTGAATGCACCTCGAAATTACATAATTTTTAACCCTCATGCGACCAACATATTTTACTCCTTAATATGACCAACTGGGGTCCCGGGGGACCCCAATTGTCACTCACACGTTTATGCATTCTGCTCTTGTTGAAACGTCACTTTATTTTGCTACAAGTTAAAGTTCTAACTTGTCATTGTTTACCTGGGTATTGCTTACCATCTAATAGTCTGATAAGATAAAATTAGTGTTTTACTGAGTGTCAAGACTGGACAAGATGACCTAACTAATTGCTGAAATAAACATTGTCATGAGTTGTACTGAATAGTTTTAATAGCAGCTATCACAAACAGCTTGCTGCGTACTGTGTTCGCCACACACTGGCCGGTTGCATAGAGTACATTCACGTGCTGCCTTTTTGTCATTACCGCGTTGACACAATGAGCATCGCCGACGCTTGGCCTTGGCCTTTGAGCCTTTGGAGATTGAAGCTGAGTGTGGTTGACGGGGTTGAGCTTCTACACCACAGTTCTTCATCGCAGCTCTGATTGGTGCTTGGATTGTAGGAGTCATTGCTCGTTGTTTCATGTGAGGTGTTACCATGGCATACCCAAGGTCTGTCAGAAACAGACGTCGTCGACGTGTGGCATTCAAAGTCTGCCAGTCTGGGTTGTTGCCCACCCACAGAATGTAAGAAGCAATTCCAGCGATGTCAAGGATGTTGAAAAAAGCACCATGGGCCAACGGTTAATCTTTCTTCTTGTGGTGTGCATTGTAGCCAGGTGATCCATATTGTCAACACCGCTTTTGGTTCCATTGTAATGGAGGATTATTTCTGGCTTGTTGCTCATCTGAGCATCAGTGGTGGCATCGTGGTGCAGCGTGGATATAGCTAACACAGCTTTGCCTGGTTTAGGAACAAACGATACAAGAGTAAGTTGGTCATGAAATCCAAACAAAGAGCTCAATTCCTGGCGCCCACGCCTGGCCTTCATTGCCTCTGGAACTTGAGGTTTGTTGCTACGAATTGTACCAACATATGTCATTCGATCTGCAAGTAGCTGCTCTGCAAGATCAACAGATGAAAAAAAGTTATCTGCCGCCACGTTCCTGCCACTGTGCCGCCATGGCGATACCAATTGTTTCACTACTCTTGCGCCTTGTCCTGTCTCACGCTGAGTTCCCTCCTGTCTGCCCAGATATATGTCCGCAGTAAGTGGATATGAAGGTGACAGCGTCGCAGCACCACCATATTTTGATACCGTATTTTGCAGGTTTGGATGGTATGTACTGCCTGAAGTTGCATCTGCCACGGTAAGCCACAAGCTGCTCATCTACGCACAGATCAGGACCAGGAACAAAAAACTTTGGCAGTTGAGCAGTACACATTGTCCAAATGTCACGGAAAGCGGCCAGTTTGTCGTGTTTCAACCTTTCATCACGCGTTGCCTTGTCGTCGAATCTCATGTACTTCATGATGCAGCGAAATCGTGTCCTAGACATGGTTGCAACAAAAACTGGCCTGCCTTCACGCTCAGACCACAAGCTTGACTGTGGCTCATGATTTCCTCTGTAGACACCTGCCAGTATGCAGAGTCCAATGAACGCAATCATTTCCTTGTCATTGACAGGTTTCCATTCAGCGCGTTGATTTTCAGGATTTTGTTCATTCCAGGCACGTATTCGTCTCCTTGCCTCCCTGTTCGTCTGAAGAACAATTCCGTCAATAATTTCCGGGGTCAAGAAAAGCTGGTACGTATCAAAAATTGTGTCACACCGTGATGTGGCAGTTACACCAGCAGGTGTTCGAATGATATCTTGAACACGCCGACGGCCTGATGCCGGTGGCTGTGTTTCCCAAAGAAAGCCGTTTTTGCCAGTCATCAGATGACCTGAAGCCGATTTTGCTTGAACTGCAACACCTTGCTGTCTTCCTACTCCTCTACCACGCAGACCACGACCACGACCTCTTGTTCCAACTGAAATAGGCCTACTGTTTTGACCACTGTTGGCTGGAGCAGGTAGGTATTGCGCACCTATGTCGACTTCGTCATCTGCACTTTCCACATCGCTATGTTCAGAGTACTCAGATACATGATCATCATTCTCTGAAACTGAGTCATTGTCATTATCTGTGCTGTCGTCACTCTCGTCAAGAATTATTCGTAGTGCTTCTTTTGCACTGTATCGCGCCAGACCAATTCTCGCTGTCATAATAAATGTTCAAACAGTACCGTTAAGTTCTCTAAAATGCACTGCTAAAGCTGGGGTCCTCCGGGACCCCACTGGATTTTATTTATTTAAAAAATAACCGTAAGAGCAAATCCGGATTTCACTAGACGTAAACAGTGAGCGATATCCAGGTGACAAATTCATAAAATGCCGTAAAAAATATCTCATAGCCCAAAAGTAGCACAAGCCTATGCAGCGCTGGGGTCCCCCAGGACCCCAGTTGGTCGCATGAGGGTTAACATCGGAACTGATAATTAGCGATATTTTATATTATTGCGTATATTTTTTACTTGTTAGATAAACAAATATACGATTATGTGCTTTGAAACTGATCTACGTATCCAAGATACACACATATACATCCCTACACATGTTTATATATGCATAAATATACATTCATACATATATTATCCATACATATATATTGGTTTACGTTGTGATGCTGCATACAGACATTTTCACACAGATTACGCGTATTATTATTTATTTTCATCACTTCCGGTTTTTAAAAGACAAACCTGTAAGTATGCAAATGAAGCCCTACATTCCCTCTAAAGAATGGTATATTTGTTTCTCTTCTGGGAAGAAAACTGAATACGCTACAGACAAAAAACTAAGGGGAGTCCTTCCATTCAGCCATTTTTCACGCATATTTGGGTATTATTATTTATTTTGATCACTTCCGGTTTTCAAAAGACAAACATTTAAGTATGCAAATGAAGCCCCACATTCCCTCTATAGAATGGTATAATTTGTGTCTCTTAATATTAAATGACGGATAAGATATAGTCAAAAATCTAGGGGTGGGGTGGTATCCACCCCCCCTGGTGCCTCGGGTATATTGGGTATAACTTTTGAATGGCGTGGACTACCACCATAATGTTTACCTCAAAATGTGCGCCAATGAATCTGCTACAGCTACCTAATTTTCAAAATTTTTATTCCACACGGGAAAAATTTTTATGCATAAAAACCTTGAAACAAGAAGTGATGCAGAACAGTTGCTGGCAACTGTATTAAACTTTAACTTCTTAGTTTTATTGCATTTTTGGAAGGTCATTCTTGGAAAAATTGATCGTGTTCAGAAACGCTTGCAGGATCCCACTATGAATTTTAAGGAAGCAGCGACTGATCTTGAATCACTGGAGCAAGAATTTGTCAACCTTCGTGATGATTTAAGCCAAGTTGCTGTAGAAAATGCAAAAACAAAATGCGCAGCTTGGGGGATCGAAGTCAAGAGAAGAATTAGGCGACGTCGGATGATGCCTGGAGAACTGGCAAGAGATGCAGGACTTTCAGCAGAAGAAGAAATTGTGCGTGTAATGAAGAACGTGTTTGATCGACTTCAACAGGAGATAGCAACACGGTTTTGCGACTAAAAGACCTTAACACAAAATTTGGATTTCTTCTAGACGTCAAAACTCTTCTCTCCGAGACAGATATGGATGCGGTTCATAGAAATTGCGTAGATTTCGGAAATTTCTATGACACCGACATCAATGGCCACGAACTTTTCACAGAAATTGGAGATTGCAAAATGCTCCTCAGTACCCGGAATGAAGTTCTACCGGAAACTCCTTTGGACCTTCTTCATTTTATTGTTTCATATGGAGATGACGTATTTCCCAATCTGCGCATTTCACTGCAGATTCTATTAACAATTGCCGTTTCAATTGCAAGCTGTGAGCGGTCCTTCAGCAAATTGAAGCTTATTTGCTCATATTTGCGTGCTTCAATGCGACAAGATCGTCTCAGCAGTCTTGCTCTTCTGAGCATCGAGAGAGAAACATTAGAGAACACAAATTTTGACTCGGTGATTGACCAGTTTGCGACAGTGAAGTCAAGAAAAATTAATCTTTTGTAGACTATGTGATATGGCTACGAGACTAAGTAGAGACTAAGTAGAGTCAATGGTTTATTTGAATTTATTGACTTTTTAACACAATCTTTACAATCGTATATAGATTTACAGAACTTACATACATAATATATTAAACTATAGTCTGCATACCTTTAATATTATTTTTATTTGATTAAAATTTTAATTGCCATTCCATGTAGGCTATTTGGAAAATGCAAAATACAAAAAACAGGGAGGGGCGCCAATTTCATAGTTTGTCCCCGGGCGCAAAATGTCCTAGCTACGCCGCCTCTGTGTTCAACCGAACTAAGGGAGTGGAAGTGGCGAGCAGCCAAAAATATGAAGAACACAAATGAACGAGCTAATGCAAGGGCAACAGCTAGGGAAATTCCATCCGACAAAAGAGACGACATTATAGCTAAATTGGGATCTCTCATGCCAGCAAACCAACTCCAGTTTTGGCAAAATATTCCAACTTCAAATGGTAGCAGGACAGTTAATACCATGACACTTAATACCGCGACACCTAATACCGGACACTTAGTCCCGCCGACAATTAGTCCCAATGACACTTGATTCCACGGCAATTAATACCGAAGACATTTCATACCACGACAATTAATTCCACGACATCTGGCATGACATAATACACGTACATCGAGTGTACGATTGAACATGTACGCGTCTCAGATTGTACGAATTTTGTCATAGAATTGCGCGTCTAAGGATTTCAAACCGATTCGATTTTTACGCGACCGTGGAACCGATTTTCGGATGTAGTAGTAAAGGGCTGTTAGCCTAGTCATTGTAATCACGAATATACCAAGCATCGCGACAATGCCAACGGAACCACAGCCTGTCGCGGTATGAACTGTCATTGAACCGCATTCAAACTTCTACTGTGATTGCTTTTATTTAATTTAACTAATTCAAACTGTGATTGTGATTGCTTTTAAATTGAACTAAATCATGCTAAAATTTTGGCTTTTTAGCACTAAGTGTCGCGGTATGAAAATTCGTGTGATTAAATGTCGTAGGGATTAAACGTCATCGGGATTAAGTGTGATCGGGATTATTTGTCCGGTGTTAACTGTCGTGGTATTAAATGTCGCGGTATGAACTGTCATTGAACCCTTCAAATATTGAGGACCTTATTTTCACTGAATGAACTGCTACAGCTATTGCCAATGAATGGACTGCTACAGCTATTGTCACTGAATAAATTGCTACAGCTATTGTCACTGAATGAACTGCTACAACTATTGTCACTGAATGAATTGCTACAGCTATTGTCACTGAATGAACAGCTACAGTTATTGTCACTGAACTAACTGCTATAGCTGCTGCTGCTAACTTGCCGTTTATATAACAAAGATCAAACGATTATAACGTTGATTAATTTTAAAGAAATCAGAAAATTATAATGCTGATTATTCAACAAGAACCAGAAAATTATAATGCTGCAAAGTCTGATTAGTAACACACTGAATTCCATAATAGCGTTAATAGCATTTACAGTTACTGCTTACATGCTTAGTAGCAAACCGATGGCAAACAATTCCATACTAAACAAAAAAAGTATCTCATTTTTATGTCATTTTTACATAAATATAACAAAAAATAAATTTAGGTCCAAAATATACTACTTTAATTACAACTGAATGCAGAAATTCAGAAAAATTGTACATTGATTTCTGGTTGGATTAAACAGATTTCTTCTTTTTCCTTTTTACTCAGATTCATCTTTTTTGAGTTACTGTCTTCTTGGTTTTTACGGCAGTACACTGGACCCATTAATATTACAACATATACTTCCGGGAATATACATAATATCAGATGGTTGGGCTGCATACCGTAACCTCAACGACATCGGTCACGGTATATACCAGCACTCGTTTGTCGTTCATGAACATAATTTCGTTGATCCACATTATCCAGAAATTCATATGTAACGTAGAAAATCTATGGATGCGGGCTAAACGTAAATTATGTAGACAATTTGGGACTAGCAAGGAGTTATTTCCATCTTATCTTAAGCAGTTCCAGTATCGCAAAATGGTTGGAGTTGCAAACCTTTTCTCACATTTCCTCACAGTTATCATGGACAGTTACCCAGTGTAGAAGCAACGAGAACTATATGGTTGGCATCACATGCAGCATATAAGCAGAAGTTACTTATATACTGTAATCCAATCCAATTTGCCCGATTAGAACTATACCTATTATGGTGCTGAACAGTGCATTATCTAGGCCTAAAGCTATAATAGAACTATAGTCTCTAATACTATAACTGCATAATCATGCATTGATGTTACTTGTTGCGTCTTGACAGCAAGTTCTGAAATAAACGAAAATACAATACAATGTAAGTGGTGTATATTAATGAAGCAAAGAACCTTACGTTAATTGACTGAAGAACAACAGAAATCTTAGAATAAAGAATGAAAAAAATTGATATGTTGAAATTGGCCATCCTATGATTCATGAAAACAAGTTCACAATACAGTTTATTTTATTTTAAGATTGGAAGTTTTTCAGACTGACTGCCTGTTACTTAATTGCCTACATTTGGCTGTTTCATCTTGTCCAGCAGTGCTAAATATATGCTCAACTGAATCTCAAGATGGAAGCGTGCAATTCAATTTCAAACTGCATGAGTGCATGTATAGTCTAATAGTCAGCCCAAGACCTTGGGTCTATACAAATCTGTTGTAGCTGACGACGCAGCTTCACTTCCGGTTTTCGTCGAATGTCCTCTTGATCTTGCGTGAGCACTCACTTCGTTTTTGCATTTTGGTCTTAATTTCGTTTCTTCTGTTGTTTTGAGGGTATTTATTCTGATCTTATCATTTCTTATTATAATTATGATAATCGTTACAGCGTCACAAATTTAAGATCCAAGTAAGAGAAATACACGGCTAGCTCCATCGGGGTGCTTGTATTTTGGATG
>JACEVL010003428.1:0-13155 GCA_020284085.1 Aporrectodea caliginosa
ATGGCACTAGGGTAAGAAGCGTTCACAAAGGGGAGAGAACTACAATGAGAAAAAATATACAGAAGTTTGAAGTAACGGTTGATAAAGACACTGACATGGATCAGAGACGTGGACCATGCATGAGAAAAGATGATGCAAAAAGTCTCAAGGCTTTCGAAATGTGGACATGGAGAAGAATGGAGAAAAATCAGATGGGCGAAACATAAAACAAATGAGGAAGTGATGGAAGGATTGGAGAAGAAAGAGCCCTGATAAAATTATACACACAATAAGAGTAGACAATGGAAATGGATCGGACACACACTGAGAGGAGACTCCTAAGAACGTTCATTGCTGGGAAATGAAGGGGAGGCGAACAAGTGGAAGAGCAAGACAGATGATGCTGGATTGGATGTTGACAGATGGATACAGGAAGCTGAAAGAAGATGCTCAGCAGCGAGAGAAGAGGCGATGTCGGACATTTGAACATACCTAAGAAGCAAAATTTAACAGCGCGTTAGAATGACGATTTCAGTAATAATTTTGATATTAGAGTAAAAGAGCCCGTACGAATGCATTTGGCTTGCGTCGTTTCTTTATATAGCATCGGTGGATAACGTTTAAAAGGTGTCTACTGCGAGCGCTCTAACGAATCCACTAAATGTAGATTGTTGCAATTACAGTTTCACACTTCGTGTCCATGTCAGTGTGAGTTTACCTAGAAAACTTCGACACTGCGTTTCTCTGCTGCGCCACCCACGTCCACGACCACGACCACGACCACGACCACGACCACGACCACGACCACCACCACCACCACCACCACCTCCACCACCACCACCACCACCACCACCTCCACCACCACCACCACCATCGATTTCACTCGGCTTAATCTCCCCGGTTTCAGACCTGGCATTAAAACGGACCAAACAACAGGGCTCTTGCGGATTTGATTTGATGGAGCACCAGTCTTTAAATCTGGTCTCAACGACGCGCCTTTTGTGTGGCGCCAAGAAATATCGGAGATTTACATTACACTCATTAGTCGCGTGTTTTAGGAAGATTATATAGGCTGAATAGGAAGTTAGGGCAGTCGGAAAACGTGCTCTGTTTAAACTCGGTTAAACTAAGGCGGGAGGCCATAGCAGTTCGTGTTTCTTCCATGTTTCTCTATATCGATTGACAAGTTTTATATGACTCTTTGCCAATATGACAATCTGCTATGTACAAATCGACCCTAAGGGTTAAACGCATGCAAATTAACGCCATACAATTTATATCGCCCTTCTTCCAAAGTTCAGAAATGCCCAAAGGACCATACGACAGAACACTGATGGCGCTGAGTAACAATATTGTGAGTGAAGAATATGCTGAGGGTCCAGATACAGTAACTGTCTCCGGGGAGGAGGATCGAACCCGTATTCTCAGCGTTTTCAAGCCAAGCGATCAAACCAATTGGCTACTGGATGGATACAGAGTTTATGTTATGTAATGTAATGTAATGTAATGTAATGTAATGTAATGTAATGTAATGTAATATAACAATACATTTATATAGCGCTACTTATGAGTCTCACAGGAGCGCTCAAAAATTAGAATTGGAACTACTGTACATGGGCATCTTACGGCAAAAAAGGCCGTTGACACGGACAGAAATTTTGTTTAAGCAGTTCTCACGACTTGGTGACATGTTTTGTCACATACCACAATCGATTGTGGTCAGTTGTTGTTTAACGACACTGTGTCATAACAAGGAAGATTAGTATATATGTATGTATACATGTATGTATGAGCACTTGTTATAGGGCCCCTTCAAGATTTCTACTCAGAGGCGCTTCCGACTACAGCGCGGAAACTGAATCGGAGTTTCACGCCTAAGCGCATGAGCAATTGCGAGTGGAGGACTTGCCCAGGGTCCCTACGCGGTGGCTTGTGGTGGATTCTAACTCGCAACCATCCGGCTGCAAGCTACTGAACATACCCCTACACCACCGCGCCCCACGATTAGTGTCGTCCTCTATTCCCTAGGCTTTGGACTGGCACTACCAGAGCACGGGCAGTGACGGAGTTAACACAATCGTTGGTGGTGGATCTAGAGTTGAACGACAGCTTATGACAACAAAGGCTGTTGACGTCGCAGAACTTGTTTTGGCCTATTACAGTCCATCAATAACACAGACGCTTTTAACTAAAGACTTGCATCTATTCGAGATTAATTTTGAGTCACTTATTTATATATTATCTGTTAAAATAGATTAAAAGGTGTCTAGAGCGAGCGTTCTAATCAATATGCCGCCGTTCCCACGAATTGTAGGTTTTGCAATTCCATTTTGACACTTCATGTCAATGTTTGAATGAGTTTATCTAGAAAACTTCGACACTGCGTTACTCGGGTGGTGCCAGTCCATAGCCTGTGTAAAGCAGGAGGGCGACGGTAACAACCTATATTATTAAACGGCATCGTTAAACAGAAACTACTACTACGCCATGCAAAATACCGCTTTTGTGAGGTACAAAAAATGCGCTATATTAAGTGTCCTGATACATAAACACATACAAACAAATCATAGGATAGACAAGATCAATGTCAACACGGTTTGCAGCCAAAAATATCATCAAACTAAAAATATGAAACTATATTTATGGACACCTCTAAAACGTTGATAAATAATAATATAATTATAGCTGATAGCGGGGCGTCATTGTATTCTACAGAAACAAAGGTCTTTAACGTCGACAGAAATTTTGTTTTGTTTTGTTTTAACAGTTCTCACAGTTTATATGACATATTTTGCAACGGAGCGCAATCAGTGGTGGTTAGTTGCTGATTAACGACGCTGTGTCATAACAAAGATGATTATGTATATATGTATGTATGTATGTATGTATGTATGTATGTATATATGTATGTATGTATGTATGTATGTATGTATGTATGTATGTATGTATGTATGTATGTATGTATGTATGTATGTATGTATGTATGTATGTATGTATGTATGTATGTATGTATGTATGTATATGAATGAATGTATGTATGTATGTATGTATGTATGTATGTATGTATGTATGTATGTATGTATGTATGAGCACTTGTTATAGCGCCCTTCAAGATTTCTACTCAGAGGTGCTTGTGACCAAAGCGCCGACACTGAATCGGAGTTTCACGCCGAAGCGCATGAGCAATTGCGAGTGAAGGACTTGCCCAGGATCCCTACGCGGCGGCTTGAGGTGGATTCGAACCCGCAACCCTCCGGATGCAAGGCGCCGAACATACCCCTACACCACCGCGCCCCACTAGTTGGTGTTAGCGATCGGTTTGACCTCCAGGATTGTGATCCATAGATAAAGTTCGGTTTTGATTGTGATAATGTAAGCACCGTTATCAGCACCGATTATCGTTGCCCTCCTCCTTTTTCCAGCCTGGGACTGGCAATACCAGATTACGGGGAGTGATGGAGTTCAAACAATCGGTGCTGGTGGATCGAGAGTGTAAAGACATCTAATGGCAACCAACGCAGTTGACATTGCAACAGTAGTTTTGTCGTAATTACAGTCCATTGACAATAATTACAATCAGTAGCCTAGCTGGAAAATGAGAACAAAAAGATTACATTCTGTGAGTTTCTCTAATTTATATAACAGTGGTTGATAACGTTTGAAAGGTGTCTAAAGAGAGCGCGATAACCAATCTGTTACCGTCTCCGCTACGTATTAATAGTAGTTCTTGCAAATGCAGTTTGGCACATCGTATCAATACATGACGGGTTTATCTGGGAAACTTCGCGACTGCGCTACTCGAGCGGTGCCAGTCCATAGCTTGCATAAAGGAGGAGGGCGACGATAATCACTTATTTAATTAATTAAGCAACGTCGTGAAACAGCTAGAAACTACTGCTGCGTCATCATATCACTTTTGTCAGGTGTTCAATGTGCTCTATATTAAGAGTCCTGGTACATACATACACACATACACGCATGCACAAATAGAAATAACAGGAAATTTAAGACCGACGTCAGCACCGTTATCAGCCACAAAATATGTTAAAAACCAGAAAATTATGAACTTTTAAAGACACCTTTAAAACGTTATCTAGCAGTAATGAGTAGCCATCTCAGAGGAGACATGGGTATTGCGAACTTGATTTTATATAGCGCCGTTTTTTAAATGCTTGTCTCCCTGACGAGGATTTCGGAGAATTGCATCACATTCATTAGTCCAGTGAAGGTTAGGCAGTTAAGGCAGTTAAGGCAGTCGGAAAACGTGATCTCTTTAAAGTCGGTTAAATCTGTTATATTCCATGTCGGTACTTTATTATCATTTTTCGCGTCTGTCTCTTATTCATATACTAGCAGTTTTTACCCGGGTTTTCCTGAGCTCCCGTGTATTTGAATTTAACGACATCTTCGTCAACGCCCGTGAATTTGAATTTAACGATGTGCAAATTTTTCGTGTGTCCGTCTCGCGAAATTTACGCGCTGGCTTGAAATTGTTTAACTGCAACTCTACGCAATATATACTCCTGCATAGCTAGATTTCAATGGCATTGAAACAGACTATGACCACATCGAAACTTAAAATGTGCAAATATCGGAATTTAAAGTAAATTTTGAGTTGATATAAAGTTGGGTTGAGATCTATAGAAATTCAAATGAAAACGTTCGTTAAAAGTTTCATATCCCTAAAGTGTTGCATTGAAATTCTGCCGTGGGCGTTACCACTTCTGATTTAAAATCAACGGTCATCGTGATTGGTTGCGAATCAGAGCGTTGACCTAGATGACGTGACATAAGATTGCATATTTAGCCGCGTGACGTGGACAAATGGCCATAATAATTATAAGATAGCCTCGTCGAAAAAGTTGTAAATGTAAAATGTCCATATATCGGCGTTTAAATAAAATTGCGAGCTGAAAATAGTCGCGTTGACCATGACGTGGCGTAATAATGTGTTTGTAAAAAATTTTAAATCGCTAAAGCGTTCCGTTTCGGAGCCTTAAGATGCGGACAAACAAACATACAAACAAACGGAAGGAAAACGTAAACAGACTAAGACTTATAATATAGATCAAAAGTTGACAGCGTTTAAAAGGTGTCTAAGACGAGCGCTTAAACCAATCTAGAACCGCGCTCACTAAGCATATCTTTGCAATTTCAGTTAGGCATTTCGCGTCTATAAATCAGTGTGAGTTTGCCTAGAAAACATCGATACTGGGTAAATCGTGTGGTGCAAGTCCCTAGCATGGGTAAAGGGGGAGGGCGATACCGCGATGGTAATCACCTATGTTATTAAACAGCGTCGTTAAATGGACTCCACTACTACCATAATAATAATTATCGTTTTGTGACGTGCTTAACTGCGTTGTATTAAGTGCTCCGATACATACATACATACATACATACATACATACATACATACATACATACATACATACATACATACATACATACATACATACATACATACATACATACATACATACATACATACATACATACATACATACATACATACATACATACATACATACATACATACATACATACATATATACATACATACATACATACATACATACATACATACATACATACATACATACATATATACATACATACATACATACATACATACATACATACATACATACATACATACATACATACATACATACATACATACATACATACATAAATACATACATGATACATACATACATACATACATACATACATACATACATACATACATACATATATACATACATACATACATACATACATACATACATACATACATACATACATACATACATACATACATACATACATACATACATACATGATACATACATACATACATACATACATACATATATACATACATGCATACATACATACATACATACATACATACATACATACATACATACATACATACATACATCCTGAGTGGTCGAGTGGGTTGGTAGCCCGCTCTCCACGAAGGCGGCCCGGGGGAGCTTCCCGGTCGGGTCGGTTTATCAGAGATTAATTTCTCGGATCTTTACTGCGGGTGGCTCGGTCGCAATATAAACGTGTAGTACAATACAATAAAACACAACACAACACAATATACTGGGGCGCGGTGGTATAGGGGTATGTTCGGTGCCTTGCAGCCGGAGGGTTACAGGTTCGAATCCACCTCAAGCCGCCGCTGGGCAAGTCCTTCACTCACAATTGCTCATGCGCTTCGGTGTGAAACTCCGATTCAGCGTCCGCGCAGTAGTCGGGAGCGCCTCTGAATGGGCAATCTGGTAGAGGCGCTATAACAAGTGTTCAAATACAATACAATACAATACAAAATGTCTCCACGCAGAAAAATATTAAAGATATTTAGAGACACCTTTAAAACGGTTCCCAGTAATAATATATATAAAGGTGATAGCTACGTCTATTTACTAACTCACTATCCTACATAACATGTGGTAAAACTATCCCAAACCCGGAGAAAAGACGAGCGCGACTCTAATATGACACAGTGTCGTTAAAGAGCAATTCACATTTTGTTATTCAATATCTTTTAACAGCAGCTTAGAAGGCGATAAGTTCAGTAAATTGATATTCTCAATTTTTCTCAGATGTTTCCTCATGATTTGACCGAGGTATTATGCCAAAGGTTGACGAAATGTTTTAATTTATAGACAATACTTAAACTCGCTTCTCATTGGCATCTTTGCTCGGCATCACTTACTCTACATAGCGCTCGTGAATAAGCTGGAGTCCCGCGCTTAGCTCTTAGTAGTATCGTATCTAAAGATTTATATAGCGCCTCTTCCAGAATAACTATTCAGAGGCGCGTTCAGCACGAAAACACCGGGGAAAAGAAACGTCTTTAAGGAGCGAGAGACCAAAAAGGAAAATCCAGTCATTAGTTTAGCCCTTAATGAGGGTGGAAGGTCATTCCAAGTAGAGGGACCAAACACAGCAAATGCCCGGCGTTGAGGCAGTTCTAGTCCTAGGAACAAACAGATCTAGCCAATCAGCAGAGCGCAAGGAACGAGATGAGGTCGCAGATATCGGCTTTCGCATATAGTCAGAAAGGTACTTTGGGGCACTACTCAGCTGCGCCTTTGAGTCTAGAAAGAGGATCTCATAATGGTTGCGCGCAGTGATAGGAAGCCAGTGCAAGACATCAAGCTGCAGAGTAGTGACAATCGACAGTCGCCATTGTTAGGAATTTCCTGCATATGAGTGATTTTCTTTGTTTCGGAATATTTCATGTTCTACAGTTTATGTTTCTAGAGTTGTGCCTGAACATGTTAGAGCACCCTTATTTTTGTTAACATTTGAAATGTATGTTTATAGATTGGAGGGTTTTGAGGACTTCTCTATGGGTAACAGAAGTTAAATTTTGTGTTCACTATTCGTCGAACTTTATTAGAGTGAAAATGTTTGTATTTATTGAACTTTAAATTTCACTCTGAGAAAGGGGAACACTTGTGACGATTAGCGGGTGTCGTTGATAGTTGCTCGGCTCTGAGTAGGCAATTCCCCTTGGGAACCTGTACATTAGGCTCTTAGGAGTGTACGCGCCGAATAATAAACTCTGGATCCATTCATTTACGTAGGACTAGGAAACGTTAGCTGATTATTGAAGCGTTCTTCATAAACACCGAAGGAATGAAATGATTACCTTCTTAGTAGGATACAGTATTAGTCAGAGCGTTCACCTGGAAGTTTGAAACTACTGCTATCCTCTGGTTAAAGCGCTGGCCTTGTAACGCAGGGAGTCTGGGTTCGATACTCCTCCTCTGAAACTGTGCCTGTGCAGAGACCTTGAGAAAGTCCCTCACTCACGATAGCTCAGCGCCATCGATAGATGCTTAGTAATTAGACAGTGATGCTTAATTCATCCATTCATTCATTTATTCGAGCACTTGCTATAGCGCCCCTTCAAGATTTCTACTCAGAGGCGCTCCCGACTACAGCGCGGACACTGAATCGGAGTTTCACGCCGAAGCGCATGAGCAATTGCGAGTGAAGGACTTGCCCAAGGTCCCTACGCGGCGGCTTGAGGTGGATTCGAACCCGGAACCCTCCGGCTGCAAGGCACCGAACATACCCCTACACCACCGCGCCCCACGAATGACTGCATTATAATAATTATAATTATAGTCACTTTGAATCTGTATTAATTCTTGGCGCGATGTTGTTTATAGGAATGTACCTTCCAACAGAAATTGGTCGTTTGGGTTGTTGGACTGTGACAAATAGGGCACGGGGTCCACCGGAAGTGTGGGTTCAGGAAACAGTCTATTAAGTGCAGTCGATGTGTATCTCTTGGAAAAGGCGCAGGGATTGTCGCTCGAATTATGGACTTCCAAATAGTGTAGGCTTATAAAAAGTAGTTCGAGCTGATTTTCGTTATATTTAATTTGAGCGTAGTCGCTGAATAAAACAGTGAAAACGTTTCAAGAAGAAATTCTTGACAATGACTACAATTTAATTAGAATAGCAGTTGAATTATAATTACAATATAATTACATCTACAACTAAATTAAAATGAAGTGCAACTAAAGTAAAATTACAAACAAATTAGAATTATAAAAATTTACAATTACAAATGAATTAAAGTTACAAACGAATTAGAATTATAACAATTTACAATTACAAATGAATTAAAGTTACAAACGAATTAGAATTATAAAAATTTACAATTTCAAATGAATTAATATTATAATTAAATTATAATTACAATTTCAATACTATAACAATTTTGACTCCTAAAGTCCCGTATGTTTACTCTGTTGTTAACAACCGTACTCAAAGGTAGGCTACTCAGGAAGTGTAGTTGTAATCAAAATAACATCGCGCTGCAATCGTTCGTGATTAAGTTTCCTGGTATCCTTCAGTTGCTAATCGCATCATAAGGGTGCGTTATTGTCTAGTGGCTAGTTGGGGCTCAAATCCCCACCAGGACAGAAATTTGCTTCAAGATTTTTGCTCCACCTGGGCCCCTTACCAACTCAGTTATCATGCGTGTATTGCAGGCTGTCTGTTCTGTTAGTAGTTAAGATTTATGTCTTCTGTCATTTGTGTTCTTGTAGTGTAAATTGTTTCAATTGCATAATTTTACACTGTAACCGGTTGCGGTTTGTCAACCGGATTGCTGAATAAACTAAAATATTATATGAGTACACTGACGCTGGGAAGATCCGATGGTGAAGGAGAGGACAGGTTATCCACCCCCATAAGCCGAGGCTATGAAAATGAAGTCGCTTACGCTTCGTACCATGGCTGTCTCGATGGATTGATACAGAGGTTAACGACTTCTTATGGCAACAAAGGACTTGAATTCGCCCATTTGGGCGTGTTACAGTTCACTAACAACGCAATTTGTTATATTCTAAGCCGGTAGTGCATAAACGCCTTTTGCGTCTCTTATTTATATATCATTAGTTGATAGCGTTTAAAAGGTGTCTAAGCGAGCGCTTAAACCAATCTACAACCGTCAATTTCAGCAAGCATTTCGTGTCTATGTCAGTGTGTGAGTTTAGCTAGAAAACTTCGATACTGGGTTAAACTCTCCGATTTATCTCTAAGAGGGCAAACGTCACGGCTACTGTTCTAGTAGACCAAAAGTGTCAAGCTCTTAACGATGTATACTGTGTGCACACTTTCCACCAATTAGAAATCGCTGTATATTAAAAGGCTGGATACACATAGTTATATTAAACTATAAGGCTGCAGGTCGTAGCAGTTTGCTCGTGTTGCTTCGCCTGTTTCTCGATATAGATTGACAAGTTTGATGACTCTTTGCCCTTATGACATTCTATTGTGTACCAATTGACCCGAAGGGTTAAACGCCGCTAAAACAATGCTATACAATTGGTATCGCTCTCCATCCAAAGTTCAGAAATGCACACAGGGCCATGCGACAGAACAATGATGGTCCTGAGCAACTCTGAGCTAAAGGGCCCTACAGCCCTACAGAGTAACCATCTCCGTGGAGGAGTATCGAACCTGTACTCCAACGATTTCTTATGACAACAATGGCCTTGAATTCGCCAATGTTTTGCGTGTTACAGTTCATTAACAACACAATCTGCTACACTGAAAGTCCTTGTAGAATTATAGAATTTTGAATCTCTTCACCATATAGCGTAAGTTAATAGAGTTTGTAAGGTGTCTAAAGGGAGCATTTGAACCAACCTATAAACCTTGCTCACAAACCGTATCTTTGCCATTACAGTTAGGCACTTCGTGTCTATGTCAGTGTGAGTTTACCTAGAAAACTTCGGTACTGGGTTATTCTTGTGGTGCAAGTCCCTAGCATGGGTAAAGGAGGGAGGGCGATGCCGCAGTGGTAATCACCTATGTTATTAAACAGAAACCACTACTAATAGGAGCCCGGCTTGGGCCCTTGGACTGTAATGCGGAGAGTTTGTGTCTCCACGCAGGCGATAGAGCGCTATCTTTAGACACCTTTTAAACGTTGTCATTCAATGTTATATATAAATGGAATCCAGACCGCGTAGGATTATGTTAACAAATCGGAGATTAGACTACCGTAATATACTGTAATCGAAATAAAAATTGCATTTCATTATGAACCACTCGTCGACAATGCATTACAATGAATTACACTACACACACTACACTAGGCGGACAAACAATTCACCACCAAGCTACGCCAGTAGCCTACACTACACGGTCAACTCCAGATGACTGCATAAGATAGAGAGCCTACGTAATTGCCACAGAGCAGCGTTTTCGTCATTTGCTCCGTCAAGAGGAGGAGGGCGTATTTGATAAGATAATCGATACCAACATGGGCAGCACTGCCAACCGTAGAGAAGTAACAGACACTTGGCCTTCAAGTAGTCCCTCATCGTTAACGCTTCCACAGGATGCTGGCTGCCTACAAACATACCTAGCTACTAACTCACTAGCTAACTCTACACATTTATTATTGATGTAATTATGATTATTTTGATTGTTTTTACTATAAAGGCAATACTGTTGACGTTGCAAGATTTGTTTTGGCGTATTACAGCCCATTGACAATTACAATCAGTAGCTGCCAAATGAGACCGAGAAGAGTACATTCTGTGGTGTCTCTATATTATATAGCAGTGGTTGAGAACGTTTAAAAGGTGTCTAAAGCAAGCGGGATAACCAATCTGTTACCGTCTCAGCTATATGTAGCTCCTGCAAATAGAGTTCGGCACTTCGTGTCAAATGCTGTATGTGTTTACCTGGAAAACTTCGCCATTGCGCTACTCGAGTGGTGCCAGTCCATAGCCTGCCTAAAGGAGGAGGGCGATGATAGTCACTTATTTTATTAATTAAACAACATCGTGAAACAGAAACTACTGTTATACTGTTGCGTCAACATATTATGATGTAATATATACATATTACATCATAATAATTATGTGTGTATGTATTTACCATGCATAAATAGAAATAACAGGAAGTTTAAGATCGACGTCAGCACCGTTATTAGCCACAAAATATGTTAAAAACCAGAAAATTATTAACTTTATTTAAAACACCTTTATAACGTTTCTAGTAGTTATATATAAATAAGGGACAGAAATTTGTCATTTATTGCGATCTTTCTGAGTTAATCTCCGCCTCTACCCAACCTAATCGTAATCGTAAACGTAATCGTAATCGAACATTTATATAGCGCCACTCAAAAGCAGAGGCGCGCCCGACCCGGGCCAGTGTCTTCATTGGTAAAGAGAGGTTTTCAGGCGATGGCGGAACTGGTCAAAAGATATAGAGAAAAGGTAAGTCCTGAGGGACTGTGGTAACCGGTTCCAGCTAGTGGGACCAACAATAGCGAAACTGTAGAAGTACGCACCCGCGGGACAACCAAGTAACCACGAGCCGAGGACCGAAGGGAGGAACGACTGTGCAGAGAAGATACTGGGGTACAAAAAGCCCTAAGATAGGGAGGAGCAGAGCAAGACAGCTTCGCATGAGGGAACAGACCTTGAATTGGATGCGCTGGCAGATGGGGAACCAGTGAAGGGAGTCACGGATAAAATATGAGATATGGTCAAACTTTGCAATGCCCCCTATGAGGCAGTACCAGTCCTAAACCTGTAGTCATCATTGTCGTTAAACAGCAGTTAATCATCTATTATTCGATATCTGTTAACAGATAACCGTAGAGAGTGATGAGCTCAGTAAATTGATATTCTCAATGGTCTCCTTCGAGATGAACCCGAAACATGAAGTTGTGATGTTAAAAGTGTAACCGATGTAGGGCCTACTTATGCACCTCAGGTAACTTCTCACTGGCATCATTCCTTGACATCTCTGGACAACCCATCTGACATGACGCAGCGCTCGTGAATAATCTGGTGCCCTGCAAGTAGGCTTTGAGTAGCGCATTAGAAATGTGGTGTGTACGATTACGATTATTAATTTTACTGTACGATGTTTGCAGTAATTTGTTAACGGCATAGTATTTATCCTGCGCATATTGGAATTGAACTGGAAAACACGTAAACTGTAACTATATGAGGATGAACGGTAGAAACGCTGTGACTGTCGTTCTTCCGTTTTCTGTAGTAAGGATGGCTTACACCCTGTGTAAGTAACAGATAGCTAGAAGTGGGTGGCTCAATGGATAGGATATGAGTGGATGGTTGGAACTTGCTATAGTTTGGAGATGGGTAGGAAGGATGGGTCGGTTAGTGTATTAGTTAGTTTTTTTACATTGGCAACTGATTGCAATTTTATTGATAGGAGCTTGGCTAGGGCGCTTGAACTATAAGGCGGAGAGTTTGAGTCTCCACGCAGGCGTAATAGCGCTGTCTTTAGACACCCTTTAAAGCATAGTCAATTGATGTTTTATATATAAGCAAGCCACAAACGTACGAAATATTGAACCATCTGCTGGGTGGTATCTAGTCGATTATTTAGAACGTTGTCTTTAGACACTTTTTAACGTTGGCAATCACTGTTATAATTATATAAATGGAATCCACACACCGCGTTGGATTACATTGTATTGTATTTGAAACACTTGTTATAGCGCCCCTACCAGATTTCCATTCAGAGGCGCTCCCGACTCTGCGCGGACGCTGAATCGGGTTTCACGCCGAACGCATGAGCAAAAAATTTCGGGGAAGGATTGCCCAGGGTCCCCCGCGGCGACTTTGAGGTGGATTCGAA
>JACEVL010003429.1:0-10000 GCA_020284085.1 Aporrectodea caliginosa
ATTGCCTCCGTTCATTTCGTATTGGGTGAACCGTCCAATAAACGTTTTTTTTAATTTACGAAGGGAAAAAAGGCAACCGGGGGTTTTTTACATCTATTAAAAAACCCCCCCCTTAGCAAAGCAAGAAAACAAAAATACGGCATGAAAAGGAAAAAAAGAGTTTAGCTTTCTACCTTTTTAATACAAACGGGCAGAGAGAAAGGGGGGTTTTGACTTGTTCAAGAAGGTAAAGGTAGAAAAAAATGTGGCTAGCATAATTTTTTTCCAAACGCAGTTAATTTTGTTTAACTGGGCCATGAGTCAATTATTTAAGAGTAGGCTAAAATTTGCGACCCCCGGGGGGTTTTTTTAATAAGGGACCACTGTGGTTTTAAGGGTCGACAATTTGCTTTTTCACGGGAAAAACCCTCATTTCATTTGATGGGTTTAAACCGTTGATTAATTTGTTAAAGAACTTTCCGGGGACTTAACAGTTGTTTCTTTTTAACCCGTTTTTTTGTTGATGTTTGGAACCCTTTGCCTTTTCCTGCGCGATATTCTAAACGGTCTGCTTTAAAATTCAAAAAGGGGCCTCCAGCGTTTCAAAATTCTGGTCTTTGGGTCATTAGTCAATCGAAGTTCCAGTTTTAAAGAAAAAAAGCAAGAGGAGGCTACTCGTCAGTGGCGGCGCCAGACATTTTTTGTAACCAGGGCATAGCCAGGGCATTCATACAAGCAACCAGTGCAGGGGGTGATTTGTGCCCCAAATAAATTCTCGGCAGGGCAAAAAATCTGGTAGGGCAACGGCTTTTTTACCAGGCTTTTTTAGGCTTAGGCTTTTTTACCCAGGGCATTTGCCCTCAGCTTGCCCTGGTGTAGTGCCGCCACTGCTCCTCGTGCCTCAATCATAGCTACGCCTATGTATACAACCCCTCTGACTTGACTGCAGCGCCTGTCAATATAAGAGTACAATTGCCTTGCGCTGGACATTTAAGTTGCGCCTTAGAATTGTTTCATTTAGCTAGTAGCGATTTTTAGAGAGTCATTTAACGATGGCTATTTCTTTCAGACGATTACAAAGACGACCGAAGGTAAACCTTAGGTTTGTAAAACCGACGACCCATGGATGAAGAAAATTAGGATGTCGATCGTTTCTATAGAGATTCAGATAAATACGATGCTGTTAAAGCTTCTCTGACGGCGAGATACAGCATCAATGTCTCTAATAATGGCCTGATTACGATTTGGTTTTCGTGCGCCATCGGTTGATACCTTGTGCATTGGACCTAGGACATAATAGTCCCAGATTAGGCACCGCTTGTGCATAGGTTTCTAAGAGAATTCAGGCCCACGTTGAGTGCAGTGAAGTGGACTTGACTAGAGTGGAGCAGGGTGCACTGGATTGGTTTGGAGTGGAATGGAATGAATTGAACGCTGGAGTGGACCGGAATGGGTTTGATACTAGAATTGAATTGGATTGGATTGGAGTAGATTAGAGAATTGTAGCGCATGAAAACTGAAACGAAAATGCACTGGTAATATCCGTTTTGGAGGTCAAAGGTCAAACGACCGCCTCGGGCAAAACAGACACCCATTAAAGCTGGGCAAAGTTCTTTTCATGGGTTGCTCTTCTTTGAGGGGGGCGTGCGTAAGGGGCGTGCGTGTGCCTACCCCTCCCCTTCCAAAGAGGCTATTATTTTTGGGTGTGAGCCACAGCAGGTGCAGCCTACATCAAATTTAGACCCCTTTGGGTGTGAGCCACAGCAGCTGCCTACATCAAATTTAGACCCCTTCATTGGCACTACAAGCTCTTTGAATAGGCCTAAACACAAATTGTTGTATTTTTGTAATACACACAACCAACATGCATATTGTTTTGTGCCTTTCACTCATACACACGTAGACAATCTTATGCGTTTACACTGGCGGCTTGCACACATTATAGAAAAAGGAGCTGAATTAGCGTCAACTAGCTTTAACTGGCGTTCGTTAGGATTCACTTAAAGAATTGTTGAATGAGTTCACACACAATGGCAAGCCCATGTATTTAGCGACAATTATAGAAAACGGGTTTGAAATAGAGAGCTCATGTCTTTTCTCTTCTAAGCACTCTGTGTAACAGGCTTTACACGTTGCTTGATTTCACTCACACACTGGCAAGCTCACATATTTTCATTGAATTATAGAAAAAGGGGCTGAAATAGAGTGCTCAAGCCTTTACTCTTATGCACCAAGCTCGTGTATTTAGCATGAATTATAGAAAGAGGGACTAAATTGGCATAAAGTAGGGTTCGCACAAAGAAGTGTTTAGTGAATTCACACACAGCCTCATGCACATGCAGTTAGTTTGAATTATAGAAAGAGGGGCTCTTAAAGGCCTAGCAAACATTCGCCTACATAAAACTTGGCTAAATTGTCAGTCAATTGGAAAACTGAGCCTTTCACATTGACTATTGAGCATTAAAATTAGCTTCACTGGTTTACTCTAGCCATGAGGTGGCTGGCAAAGCACACGATAGGCTTTTCGCTTTTAAAGCAAGTGGAGTTTTCAAAACATCTTGTTTGCATCTCTAAAATTTGAGAACATCGCGTTTGTGAATTTAAAATTTCTCATCTTCTCATTTGCAACTTTAAAATTTGAGAACTTCTCGTTTGCAACTCTAAAATTTGAGAACTTCGCGTTTGTGAATTTAAAATTTCTCATCTTCTCTTTTGCGAACGTAAAATTTCGGATCTTCGTGTTTGCGAATTTTAAAATTTCGGATCTTCTCCTTTGCGACCTTAAAATTTCTGTACATCTTCAGTGCAACTTTAAAATTTCTCATCTTTGCGTTTGCGAATTTAAAATTTCCGATCATCGCGTTTGCGAATTTAAAGATTCTCATCTTCTTCTCGGCAACGTTAAAATTTCTGATCTGCTCGTTTGCGAATTTAAAATTTCTGATCTTCTCGTTTGCAACTTTAAAATTTGAGAACTTCGCGTTTGAGAATTTAAAATTTCTGATCTTCGTCACGTTTGCAACTTTAAAAATTCAGATCTTTGCGTTTGCGAATTTAAAATTTCCGATCTTCGTGTTTGAGAATTTAAAATTTCTGATCTTCGTAACAGCAACTTTAAAAATTCTGATCTCACGTTTGCGAATTTAAAATTTCTGATCTTCGCGTTTGCAAATTTAAAATTTCTGATCTTCTCCTTTGCAACTTTAAAATTTCTGTACTTCTCGTTTGCAAATTTAAAATTTCTGATCTTTGCGTTTGCGAATTTAAAATTTCCGATCTTCTCCTTTGCGAATTTAAAAATTCTTTAAAATTTCTCATCTTTGCGTTTGCGAATTTAAAATTTCCGATCTTCGTGTTTGCGAATTTAAAATTTCTGATCTTCTTCGTTTGCAACTTTAAAATTTCTGATCTTCTCGTTTGAGCAATTTAAAATTTCTGATCTTCGTCACACCAACTTTAAAAATTCAGATCTTTGCGTTTGCGAATTTAAAATTTCCGATCTTCGTGTTTGAGAATTTAAAATTTCTGATCTTCGTGTTTGAGAATTTAAAATTTCTGATCTTCGTAACAGCAACTTTAAAAATTCTGATCGTCACGTTTGCGAATTTAAAATTTCTGATCTTCGCGTTTGCAAATTTAAAAGTTCGGAACTTCTTCACTGCAACTTTAAAATTTCTGATCTTCGCATTTGTGAATTTAAAAAGTTTGGAACTTCTTCATTGCAACTTTAAAATTTCCGATCTTCGCATTTGTGAATTTAAAAAGTTTGGAACTTCTTCATTGCAACTTTAAAATTTGAGATCTTCTCATTTGCAACTTTAAAATTTCTGATCTTCTCGTTTGCAAATTTAAAATTTCTGATCTTCGCATTTGCGAATTTAAAATTTGAGATCTTCTCGTTTGCAACTTTAAAATTTCGGATCTTCTCGTTTGGCAAATTTTAAATTTAAGAACAGGTGGTTTTCCATCCTTTACATTTTCAGTCCTTGTGGATTGTAAATTTTAAATTTCAGAATTTCAGCTTTGCATCGCTTAACTTTCAGACTTTTAGATATCTCAGTTTGGTATGAGGGTCTCTTCTTTGAAAAGTTGCTGTCTGTGAATTAAAAATGTGATCTTTTAATGGACTCATCATTTTTCAACGTTACATGAACGAGAGAAACTCACAAATTTTAGATCCAGAAACAGAGGCGAACTGGACAAACTTAAGATTGTAGCTTGTATGGCACAATTTAAGACGGATCGCTCCTCGAATTTGCTTGTTTTTAGCTGAAATAACCGAATGAAGGAAAGCCTGTACAGGCCTTCTATTAGTTTGGAAAGCTAAAGAGGAATGGCTATGAGATTGATAATGTTGCATCTCTTAGGTTGAGCAATGGTATTTTTCTTACTAAACATCCAACTTGCGCACTTTCAACTGTTTAAAAATGAAGGTTTTAATCTATTTGCTGGTCATTCTCCGCTTGCGCACAGAAAAGTGGCAGCGAAGCTGCTACTCTGTTACGGCGGTGGCGGCGGTGGCGGTGGCGGTGGCGGTGGCACGGGCCTCCCCTGATCTTACCAATATCCATGGGCTACCATGTCGCTTTCACACTGTGAACATGTCCAAGTCTTTTAATTTTGGAGTTTATACTGCAAACAGAGTATCTTCAGAAAGATGTCAAAAGAGAGATGAGAACTTGAAACGTTGAACTGTGCATTACAGAAACATTCAACTCAGAAAGATGCTAAGGCAAAGTTGTGAAAACGGAAAGATGGAAACCATTGCAACATGTTTTAAATTTGCATCTTCAGCACTAGTTTGTTTGAGAGCCGCTTTAAAGTTGAAATTTCTTACTCTCGTGATCATTATACGATGATCAGTCAACGATTCGATATATATTTCTCAACTTTATGCAAAAATGAGATTTAAGCAAGACATGGAGGAGTTTAGCTCCATGGAACTTGAAATTCTCTAAAGCCCACGTAAATGTTCAACTCAGCTGTGACCGCTAGGAGCTTCAAGAGGAGTTGGCATGCATTTTTAAAATGAACTTAACGAATTACAATTGAGCAATAGAAGTGGTACGCATTAATCTGTTTCCATTAGCCACTGGATTAGTCGCGCTGAACTTTAAGTCTATTTTTGCAGCCATGTGCGTACACAAATTTTCATAGACTCTTCATTTTTGGAGCGAGTGCTTTAGCAGCGGTTGTAGAAGCTGCAACTGTAGAAGCAGCAGCATGGGCATTCTGAATAGCATCTTTGCCAGCAGCTCTAATGCACATGGAGCGTTGGCTCGCTCACCACTCAACTCAAAGCCACTATCAGTTTTGAATGAGTATGAGTTGGTCGTTGGCATTAATCAAAGGCGTTTATGCGAATTGTGTGTGTGTGTAGAATGAAAAATTATAAGAACTTTTTGTGAACCTGTTTAAGTGTAGCAGCAGCTGTAGCTTGTACCTATACAGACGCAATGATAGAACCTCTAAGAAGAAGAGGATTTTAGCCTAGTGTTAATGTGCATATGTGAAGAAACGAGTATATGTGATTAAAATTTTATTGAAGATGTGCTCGTCTTGGTTTGTTCAGAACAAACCAACGGTATAATATTAAACCATGAATATTCTGAGGATTTCGACAACCCTTTCGCCACACAATGGGCAGTTGTGTAAAATGGCTGTGCATGTTGAACAGGTTACGACTTGTGCGCAAGGCAATGCCAGAATTTCTACATTATTCTATTTCCATTTTCTACAAATCATAGACGTTTTAAACATTTCCGTCTCAGGCTTACGAGTTAATAGACGTTAGTTCATTGATTTCTCTTCCTTTCACTCAGCTTCGGCAGGGCAAATTTCACTTATACTCCTATAATTTCCACACACACCTCGAAATGACAAGGCAGCATACGAACAAGATCAGACCTCATTAATATATGCTCATCATTGCCTTTGATTTTGTCTACACATATATGACAGTTATCATTCGATGATTGCTCACACAACTTGCTAAACTCCTCCATGTCTTGCTTAAATCTCATTTTTGCATAAAGTTGAGAAATATATATCGAATCGTTGACTGATCATCGTATAATGATCACGAGAGTAAGAAATTTCAACTTTAAAGCGGCTCTCAAACAAACTAGTGCTGAAGATGCAAATTTAAAACATGTTGCAATGGTTTCCATCTTTCCGTTTTCACAACTTTGCCTTAGCATCTTTCTGAGTTGAATGTTTCTGTAATGCACAGTTCAACGTTTCAAGTTCTCATCTCTCTTTTGACATCTTTCTGAAGATACTCTGTTTGCAGTATAAACTCCAAAATTAAAAGACTTGGACATGTTCACAGTGTGAAAGCGACATGGTAGCCCATGGATATTGGTAAGATCAGGGGAGGCCCGTGCCACCGCCACCGCCACCGCCACCGCCGCCACCGCCGTAACAGAGTAGCAGCTTCGCTGCCACTTTTCTGTGCGCAAGCGGAGAATGACCAGCAAATAGATTAAAACCTTCATTTTTAAACAGTTGAAAGTGCGCAAGTTGGATGTTTAGTAAGAAAAATACCATTGCTCAACCTAAGAGATGCAACATTATCAATCTCATAGCCATTCCTCTTTAGCTTTCCAAACTAATAGAAGGCCTGTACAGGCTTTCCTTCATTCGGTTATTTCAGCTAAAAACAAGCAAATTCGAGGAGCGATCCGTCTTAAATTGTGCCATACAAGCTACAATCTTAAGTTTGTCCAGTTCGCCTCTGTTTCTGGATCTAAAATTTGTGAGTTTCTCTCGTTCATGTAACGTTGAAAAATGATGAGTCCATTAAAAGATCACATTTTTAATTCACAGACAGCAACTTTTCAAAGAAGAGACCCTCATACCAAACTGAGATATCTAAAAGTCTGAAAGTTAAGCGATGCAAAGCTGAAATTCTGAAATTTAAAATTTACAATCCACAAGGACTGAAAATGTAAAGGATGGAAAACCACCTGTTCTTAAATTTAAAATTTGCCAAACGAGAAGATCCGAAATTTTAAAGTTGCAAACGAGAAGATCTCAAATTTTAAATTCGCAAATGCGAAGATCAGAAATTTTAAATTTGCAAACGAGAAGATCAGAAATTTTAAAGTTGCAAATGAGAAGATCTCAAATTTTAAAGTTGCAATGAAGAAGTTCCAAACTTTTTAAATTCACAAATGCGAAGATCGGAAATTTTAAAGTTGCAATGAAGAAGTTCCAAACTTTTTAAATTCACAAATGCGAAGATCAGAAATTTTAAAGTTGCAGTGAAGAAGTTCCTTTTTAAATTTGCAAACGCGAAGATCAGAAATTTTAAATTCGCAAACGTGACGAAGTTCAGAACTTTTAAAGTTGCTGTCACGAAGATCAGAAATTTTAAATTCTCAAACACGAAATCGGAAATTTTAAATTCGCAAACGCAAAGATCAGAAATTTTAAAGTTGGTGTGACGAAGATCAGAAATTTTAAATTCTCAAACGCGAAGTTCTCAAATTTTAAAGTTGCAAACGAGAAGATCAGAAATTTTAAATTCGCAAACGAGCAGATCAGAAATTTTAACGTTCTCAGAAGAAGATGAGAATTTTTAAATTTGCAAACACGAAGATCGGAAATTTTAAATTCGCAAACATGCAAAGATCAGAAATTTTAAAGTTGCACTGAAGAAGATCAGAAATTTTTCGCAAAAGAAGTTCGCAAACGAGAAGTTCAGAAATTTTAAAGTTTGAGAAGAAGATGAGAAATTTTAAATTCGCAAACACGAAGATCAGAAATTTTAAATTCGCAAACGCAAAGATGAGAAATTTTAAAGTTGCACTGAAGAAGATCAGAAATTTTTAAAGTTGAAATTTTGTTGCAAACGAAGATCAGAAATTTTAAATTTCCGAGAAGAAGATCAGAAATTTTTAAACACGAAGATCAGAAATTTTAAATCAAACACGAAGATCGGAAATTTTAAATTCGCAAACGCAAAGATCTGAATTTTTAAAGTTGGTGTGACGAAGATCAGAAATTTTAAATTCTCAAACGCGAAGTTCTCAAATTTTAAAGTTGCAAACGAGAAGATCAGAAATTTTAAATTCGCAAACGAGCAGATCAGAAATTTTAACGTTGCCGAGAAGAAGATGAGAATTTTTAAATTCGCAAACACGATGATCGGAAATTTTAAATTCGCAAACGCAAAGATGAGAAATTTTAAAGTTGCACTGAAGATGTACAGAAATTTTAAGGTCGCAAAGGAGAAGATCCGAAATTTTAAAATTCGCAAACACGAAGATCCGAAATTTTACGTTCGCAAAAGAGAAGATGAGAAATTTTAAATTCACAAACGCGAAGTTCTCAAATTTTAGAGTTGCAAACGAGAAGTTCTCAAATTTTAAAGTTGCAAATGAGAAGATGAGAAATTTTAAATTCACAAACGCGATGTTCTCAAATTTTAGAGATGCAAACAAGATGTTTTGAAAACTCCACTTGCTTTAAAAGCGAAAAGCCTATCGTGTGCTTTGCCAGCCACCTCATGGCTAGAGTAAACCAGTGAAGCTAATTTTAATGCTCAATAGTCAATGTGAAAGGCTCAGTTTTCCAATTGACTGACAATTTAGCCAAGTTTTATGTAGGCGAATGTTTGCTAGGCCTTTAAGAGCCCCTCTTTCTATAATTCAAACTAACTGCATGTGCATGAGGCTGTGTGTGAATTCACTAAACACTTCTTTGTGCGAACCCTACTTTATGCCAATTTAGTCCCTCTTTCTATAATTCATGCTAAATACACGAGCTTGGTGCATAAGAGTAAAGGCTTGAGCACTCTATTTCAGCCCCTTTTTCTATAATTCAATGAAAATATGTGAGCTTGCCAGTGTGTGAGTGAAATCAAGCAACGTGTAAAGCCTGTTACACAGAGTGCTTAGAAGAGAAAAGACATGAGCTCTCTATTTCAAACCCGTTTTCTATAATTGTCGCTAAATACATGGGCTTGCCATTGTGTGTGAACTCATTCAACAATTCTTTAAGTGAATCCTAACGAACGCCAGTTAAAGCTAGTTGACGCTAATTCAGCTCCTTTTTCTATAATGTGTGCAAGCCGCCAGTGTAAACGCATAAGATTGTCTACGTGTGTATGAGTGAAAGGCACAAAACAATATGCATGTTGGTTGTGTGTATTACAAAAATACAACAATTTGTGTTTAGGCCTATTCAAAGAGCTTGTAGTGCCAATGAAGGGGTCTAAATTTGATGTAGGCAGCTGCTGTGGCTCACACCCAAAGGGGTCTAAATTTGATGTAGGCACCTGCTGTGGCTCACACCCAAAAATAATTGCCACTTTGGAAGGGGAGGGGTAGGCACACGCACGCCCCTTACGCACGCCCCCCTCAAAGAAGAGCAACCCATGAAAAGAACTTTGCCCAGCTTTAATGGGTGTCTGTTTTGCCCGAGGCGGTCGTTTGACCTTTGACCTCCAAAACGGATATTACCAGTGCATTTTCGTTTGAAATTTATTATTATCATCAACATCATCATCATCATCATCATCATCATCATCACAATTATCATCATAGACAGTAACTAGTAGTAGTTGTTGTTGTTGTTGTAATAGAAGAATAATGTTTGTTTACTTACTATTCTGCTGTTTAAATATTCAAGTAATTAAAGGTTAATTTTAAGTCTGTTTCTTCTTCTTTTTTCAGGGCGACAATTTGAACGATCTGCATAGTTTCATTCTGTCTCTGTTGCTGTCCAATGCATTCGTCTACAACAGCCAAGGAACAATCGACTATCAGGCACTGGAAAAACTACAGTATCCACACACGAACACCGATTTAGCTGAGGAAGCTTTGTATCTCTGTCTGTCTGTCTCCGTGTTTCTGTCTGTCTGTCTCCGTATGTCTGTCTGTCTCTGTATGTTTGTCTCTGTTGGTTTGTGTGTCTGTCTCCGTTGGTGTGTGTTTCTGGTTGTCCGAGCAGAGGCTAATCTATTCTTTATCTATCTCAATAATTAGTAGTTTCTTTAACTTTATCTATTTGTTGT
>JACEVL010003430.1:0-14055 GCA_020284085.1 Aporrectodea caliginosa
ATCCGGCTGGGCACTGCGTTGTGTGAAAAACACACTTGCAAATGTGGTGTCATAGGGGATTCCAACGGCCATCATGGATTCTCCTGCGTCAAAGGAGCAGGAAGACAACATCGACATGGCATGCTCAATGACGTTATTTGGCGGGCTTTCACCAGAGCCAAAATCCCTGCTATCAAAGAGCCCAATGGCCTCTCCAGATCTGACGGCAAAAGGCCTGACGGAGTCACCATCATACCTTGGCATAGTGGTCGTTGCATGGCGTGGGATGTGACGGTACCAGACACTTTCGCTGCATCCTACGAACATCTAACATCGCAAAACGCAGGTGCAGCAGCGGAAAAAGCAGCTCATAATAAAGAATCCAAATATGCTGCTATCTCACAATCACATCATTTCGTCCCTGTGGCAGTCGAAACTGCAGGAAGCTGGCACACAGAATCACTGCAGTTTGTTCGAGAACTTGGAGGCAAGATCTCAGCAGCGACAGGCGACCAGCGTGAAACCAGTCATCTTCTACAGCGCTTATCAGTCGCCCTACAAATTGGAAACTCTCTATCAGTTTTAGGCACCACAGATTGCAACAACACTGTAGCCAAGGAGAATGACAGCTTATAACAATATTGAAAACAGTTACTTTTAATCAGTCTGTACATAAGTGTGTTGGCTTTCATGAAGAAATAAATTTGTCTTATAATAATAATAATAATAATAATAATAATAATAATAATAATAATAATAATAATAATAATAATAATAATAATAATAATAATAATAATAATAAGAATAATAATAACAATCACAATAATAATAATAATAATAATAATAATAATAATAATAATAATAATAATTAATAATATAATAATAATTTTTATAATTATTATTTTAAGAGCAACAATATAGGCCTAAATGCAATTATGATCATAATTATGCAAAGCAATCCATCGATCAAATCGTGCCAGGTCAACATTATCACACACTTTTTGACAGTCAAATCCGGCATGGTCAACGCCGTCAAATACCTTTTCAAAGTCAACACAAAAACCACTCAATAACAATTACAATCGATATTACAATGGATGAGGTCAGCCTGACTCTGAAGACAACTACTTATTACTGCTGACGATAGGTGGCGTATCGATCACGTGGCGCCCTCAACTGGCGCGTATTTAAACAAAGGTAATTGCAATGTTTCAAGTGATTAACTCATAGACCGAGGCAGGCAATTTAGTGGGTGGCGTTGGTGCTTGGATAGACTGGGGCATTGAGTACTATGAGTAGTGCATTGTTATTGGGGTAACTGTCGATGTGTGGGCAGCTGACCGGAAATTGGTGGTGGTTGAAATTAAGGGGTAGAATTTGTGAGCAGAGATGGGGTGAAAAAGACGCCTGACAATGGATTATTGGGTATTGATGATTATAATGATGGGGCGTAGTAGAGATTAGCGTCGGTTGATATTCGAACGACGAAGGGTCAGATAAAGACACAGATACAATCGACAGATAGACAGACAGACATGCATACAGACAGATAGACACATACACAGACAGACACACATACAGACAGACAGACACAGTCAGACACACAAGCCACACAGACAGACAAACATACTCCAACCGATAAAAACATACTTATATCCACTTAGAAATCCATTTAGAGAGACCCACATACAGATAGGCTGATAGAAAGACATACATATCAGCAGATAGTCAAACAGTCAAGCAAACATACAAGTGCACAGCACAGACAGACATATAATACAGATGTCTGAAAAGATGTTAGGATAAAGACATCTAGCCTACTTATAACAGTTTAAGAGACAGTCAGAGACCGATAGACTGCGCTGATTGTTTTAAGTCACCCATTTTGGCTCTTACCCGACCTTCCTTACCTAATAATACTTTAACTTGATATTCCCTACGGTAACTCAGTTACCTTGAGAATAAACTTCTCTACTACTCTACATGTGGTAGTGCCAGTCCCAGGCCTACAGAAACCAGGAGGGCGATGTTAATCAGTTTTGTCATGACACAGTGTTGTTAGCAATTAACCAACCATTCTTTACTCAGATGAACCCACTTGCATTTGACCGCAATTGCTTATTATTATAGCCATTGTGAAGTACGTTTCTAAGGTGTCTAAAAATGTATCGCAAGTCCATAACTTTATATTACTGGTTAGGCTCTGAAGTCGATAACAAGAACTCGAGCTGTGTCAGAGCATTTGTTAGACTAAAGATTATATTTCCAAAGGTCTTTTATTACCGTTTCGCCGTCAGAAAACATGTTTGTTCGATTGATTACTGTGAATTTTTTTCATTTTAGTCTTAAATGTGAACTTTGCACCTGGACGTTTCTTAAGTAAAATAGCGGCACGCGCTCTGACGTTTTCTACGGTTTTAGCTTTAAGTGTCAATGCCTCATTTCTCTGCTACTGTATTACGAATTTTAATTATAAGATATACAGTCCTAAAGCAATGAAAATTTCCAGATATTATGCCTTTTCTCAGAGGTTAACTCAAAAAAAAATCCTACGTAAGACTCCTACCTTTATTTAGGTTTGCCTGTATCTATAAATTTTCCAATTTCGTTTTTTTCCAGTTTCGTTTGTACAAATGTAATCTCGAGAACTTAGCCACATATCGTACTCTGTCAGTGCCAGTCCCAAGCTCTGGCAGGATAAAGGAAAGAAAGGGTGACACTAATGATCTTTGTTATCACACAGTGTCGTTAAAAAACGAAACTACAACTATTAAACTTCACCAGTACCATACCTAGCTGTTTTTATGCAAGTCTCAAGCCTGGATAAAAGAGGAGGGCGACGCTAATCATCTTTGTAATAGGGGACACAGTGTCAGTAGAGGGACTAACCACAGCAAATGCCCGGCGTTAAACAGCAAGTAACCAACCATTTAGCTTAAGTCTCCTTGTTTAACCTTTCTTACCCTGATGCATGCTATTGCGCCTGTTTAACCGCTGTTACCTCCTTTAACCTTGCTCAAACATCGATTTACCTTAACCCTAATTTGTCTCCTTAGGACTCTAAGCCTCCCACAAAAGGTAAATCAACGACTCCTCTCTCCTTATTTCCCACCATTCACTATCTCCTCCTCATCCCATCAAAACCCTTCCAAGACTAATAACCAGCCAGCGTTGACAGCTAACCGTTACAACTCCCCCCAGCGGGAAAACATTTTCCACGCATCCAGTTCTTCCCGTTATTCCACGTTTCCTCCCGCTGACTTTTGATCGTCCCCCCTTCCCTCACCCATTGTCCAGTTTCCGGGCAAGTTTCCGATCGAGTTAAACCCCTATAACGACGGCGCTGGCCGACACAATCGCTGGTTAGTTCTGGACATCGGTGATCCGTCAGCCATGACCGCGACTGCTTTAACGGTTGAGAGAATACAATAGGCGGCGCACTTCAAAGGCTCTACAGTTCACTAAGTTTGCGCTAACGGACTGTATGTAAAGGAAGCAACCGCTGTTCTATGCTTGAGTAAAATAATAAAAAATAGATCAAATGAAATAAAATAAATAAATAAATAGAAATAAATTATTAAATATATTAGAATTAATAATAAACCCCAATACCCAATTAATTTAAATAAATAAAAATAGATTTTAGACAGACAAGGTGTTGCAAATATGGTGGAGTCAAGTATCCGCTTTATCTTGCATCAATAAAAATAAATAAATAAACAAATAACTTAAATAAAAAAATGGAGTATAAGTTGGATGGAAGGATGACACAGACAGACATGCCTACGAACGGACTTGACATTCATACATGCAAGATAGACAGACAGACAGGTATAAGGACAAATAGATAGATAGACAGACAGACAGGTATAAGGACAAATAGATAGATAGACAGACAGACAGGTATAAGGACAAATAGATAGATAGACAGACAGACAGGTATAAGGACAAATAGATAGATAGACAGACAGACAGGTATAAGGACAAATAGATAGATAGACAGACAGACAGGTATAAGGACAAATAGATAGATAGACAGACAGACAGGTATAAGGACAAATAGATAGATAGACAGACAGACAGGTATAAGGACAAATAGATAGATAGACAGACAGTTTGAAAGACAGACGGACAGGTAGACAGGAAGATAGACAGACAGAAAGATAGACAGACAGACAACCGAATAGACAGACAGCTAGACATACATGCATGCAAACAATTCAACCGAACGAATCCAAATAACCGTTAAACACAGTAAATTCCTACTAACAAACAATAAGAATTTCAAATAAATTCTGTATTCAAAGCTCTCTAGCAATAATATTATGCAGATAAAAAATCCGCGTTATTTAATAATTATTTTACAATCTCAAAAATCGAAATTGAGTTCAATATAATATAATATTAGATTGTCTTTCGTACGTTGACCTACATGCATCTATTTGACCCAGAAACCTCATGACGTAACGTATCACGTGTGACATTGTCGTTGCTAAGCAACGATTGCGTCATTTCTTGTTGTCCGTTGCATTGCTGTTGGCGTAGAGGGCGCCACTGTGACTCGAACAGAAGTAGGGATGATGTCGCGTTGCGGGCGGAAACGAATTCGAACCGGAAGCGGAAGTGACGGTGTTTTGGAGCATGCGCCGTGTGCAGCGCAGCATCGCCGATCCGGGAAGAGCGGGGAGGGTGGACTGGAGGCCTGGGAGGGTGGGGTAAAGGGGAAAATGGGGTAGATTGGGAGAGCAGGGGTTTCGACCGCCGAACATGTTGGCGTAGTAGATCATCGGGTTGTCCACTAGGTGGCGGTAGGTGACCTGAAGCAAGGACTTGGAACAAGACGGCAGAAGGGAAGTCACGTGACCTTCGGTGTCGTCTGAAACAGAAAAAGAGGATTTTGAGACGAAAGGTGACATGGAACACCGATATCACCACCATTATTATCAGTATAAGATTCACCACTATCACCGCCAATACTACCCACTATCAAATACCACCAACAACTCCACAATCACCACCCCCACTACAACTCCGACATCCTTTTGATACCCTTTGGTAAACCCATCTGACTTATGGATACGCTCGTGAATAAGCTATGTCCTGAGCTCGACTTTCGAATGGCGCTTTAGAAGAGCTCCACTACCACCACCACTACCACCAAATCAACCAACACCACTACCGTCGAAACTAACCATTGCCACCACAATCAATATAATATTCACCACTATCATCCCACTATTATAACCATCAACCACCACCACCAATTCCACAGCCGCCACCATCATTGATATACCTCTACCACCAGATACACCGTGGCCGCCACTACCACCACCACTAACACCACCATCAATATCAAATTCATTAATAGCATCGCCAATATTACTACCAGATCCACCACTACCCACCACCACCACCACCACCACCACCATCTCCTCGTGTCTGTATCTAAATTGTTTATTAATCCGATTCGCTGATTATCATTTCCTATGCCATAATTCGACGTCAATTTTTCTCCTGTTTATTGAGACGCTTCCAAAACGACTTAGCGATTTGACAGTTGGCGTAAATGTTTACGCAGATCGACGTATAATAGAATCGTCTTTGTTTTCATCGTTGGCCATCATTGGCTAGAGTGCTCAGCGTCATAATCGGACGAGTAGCATGTCATCCGAAGTGTAGCGGTTCTTACGGGAATACTATGAGCATGCATCGCATATCCGCTTTCCCCAGAAATCCCATCATGCCGCTCACTTTGCGCCGCTGAGAAGAAGCGATGCGGGAGTTTTGGAGGGATCCTGTTGCAATACATCGTCTTACAAGTCGAGAGTATTGGAAAGAGGGAGAGGAACTATAGAGGCGTCTGGAGAATGTCACTTGGTCAAAGAAGAGATCATTGTTCCTCCAGGTGAATTGGGAAGGGAGCGGAATGGTAGGAAAGGAAGACAACGGAAGGGAAGGCAAGTCAGGGAAGGGCATATAGATAGATAGACAGATAGATAGACAGACAGACAGACAGAAAGACAGAAAGACAGACAGACAGACAGAGACAGAGAAAGTGAGAGACAGACATACAGAGACAGAGACAGAGACAGAGATAGAGATAGAGATAGAGATAGAGATAGAGATAGAGATAGAGATAGAGATAGAGATAGAGATAGAGATAGAGATAGAGATAAGAGATAGAGATAGAGATAGAGATAGAGATAGAGATAGAGATAGAGATAGAGATAGAGATAGAGATAGAGATAGAGATAGAGATAGAGAGATAGAGATAGAGACAGAGACAGAGAGACAGACAGAGGTGAAGGTGAGAAGGAAAGGGAAGAGCAGGCAAGATGACGAAAGTCAAGGGAAGTAAAGGGAGGGAAAAAAGGAAGCGAAAAGACTCAGAAGAAGAGAAATTGAGAGTAAAATTAAGAGACAATGCAAGGCAAGGAAGACAATGCTAGGAACGGGAAGCGAAAATGGAAGAAAAGGAATGCAGGGGAAGGCAGGGCAAGAGAGAAGAGAAGGAAACGAAGGTGAAAGAAGAGAAGAGAGAAAGACATAGAAGAAGAACGAATGAAGAAAAGGGTAGGGGAAGAGTGTTTTAGAGAAGGGACAGGGAAGGCAGGGAATGGCAAGATCTGCCTTGTGTCTCGAGAAAATTGCTAGTACAGTATACGAAATCAGAGATATTTATGAGAATTCTACGAGGTGGAACTTTGAGCAAGCGGTTGCAAACCGTCGATATCAAAACAAGCGGGCAATGGTTGGATATGGAATACGACGAAAGAGGGGAGGAAGGGAGCATTGCACTGGATTTCGTCTCTAAGTGTCTGTGAGGAAACTTCACTTACGGTGTAGATTGAAGAAGACGCGCGTTAACAAAGACTGATTGACAGGCAGATAATTACACAGACAGGCGCAGATATAGAGGCAAATATGCAGAATGACTCAACCACCGAGTCGTGTTTGGTATGAGGTTGTACGCGGTTGATTTTCGTTATGGGCCTTTTAATCTAATCAAATAAAACAACCAGAAAATAAATTGTAGAAGAGATTATAATTATGGTTACCAAATCTATAAACATTGGCATTAGCATTAACATTAGACCTTACTGGTAATGCTAATAAATTAATATTTAGAGACCGAACTGTGTCCATTGATATTGATATTATAGCTCTTAACACAACCGATTTTATTACGTGTGTTAAAATTAACGCACCAAAACATAAACTGGCATTAATAAGGCCTATACTATTGTTATTATTAATATCGTTTTATAGTAATATAATAATTTTTAACTTTCATTATTATGCCCACAAGATCAATAAAATTAATCATAATCTGAATTTCAGATCAATTGTGAATGAAGGATTTGTTCAAGTTTTCTACACGTATTCAGGCTTCTGGGAAAAACCAAGACCAATAATTGACTACCGTTTATCAGATTATAATATCAAAGTTCTTCACCTTTTAAAGGTGTCTAAAGAGAGCGCCTATAGCCAATCGGGTACTATGTCCAATAAATATATACTCTCGGCAGTGCATATTTTAACTGTTTAACTACTGGGACAAATGTCCCAGTAGTTTTAGGATATGTCCCAGTAGTTTTAGGATATGTCCCAGTAGTTTTAGGATATGTCCCAGTAGTTTTAGGATATGTCCCAGTAGTTTCAGGATATGTCCCAGTGGTTTTGGTGATTTTGTCCTAGGTAATACTCTAATTTCATTACACTGGAATTACAGTAAGAGACTTTGTCCCACTAGTCAGTGGCGTAATAATGGATCCTGAGTTGCCGAGTGGGTTGGTAGCCCGCTCGTCACGCCGGCGCCCCGGGTTCGCTTCCCGGTCGGGTCGGATTATCTAGAGATTAATTTCTCGGATCTTTACTGCGGGTGGCTCGGTCGCATTATAAACGTGGAGTACAATACAACACACAATACAACACATCACAATACAACTGGGGCGCGGTGGTTTAGGGGTATGTTCGGTGCCTTGCAGCTGGAGGGTTGCGGGTTCGAATCCACCTCAAAGCCGCCGCGTAGGACCCCTGGGCAAGTCCTTCACTCGCAATTGCTCATGCGCTTCGGCGTGAAATTCCGATTCAGCGTCCGCGCAGTAGTCGGGAGCGCCTCTGAATGGGCAATCTGGTAGAGGCGCTATAACAAGTGTTCAAATACAAATACAATAGTAATAAACGGGGGGGAGTGTGTGAAAGAAATCATCACGAATAGTCGGATTTATTGTGTCTATGTATCCTTTTTGGTGTAAAACATTCGTGACTACCCCCTACCCCCCCTCGAAAATGCTTTGCTTTGAGGACTCTCATTACTACCCCCCGTCGAAAAATTTCTGAGAAAAAGTCGGTACCACTCGTGGAATTATAGTAGTTACTAAACTATCAAAGCAAAAAAAAAGGTCATCAGAAATTTTGGCGGTAATCAAGACAATTTTCCGCCAGACTGTTTGTCCACGGGCGCGCAATGGGCGCACACGAATCCTAATTTACGCCACTGGTCCCAGTAGTCCAAATCCGTTAAAATATGCACTGACTCTCGGGTAGCTCCGTTTTAAAGGTGTTTAACGACCATACTGACTGAGTTTAACGACGTCTTACGGCAACAAAGGACGTTGATGTCAATATAAATTAATTTGGCTTAATATAATGGTTTGTTGTATATTAACATTACTAGGCTGCTATTATGTCCCATGCCTATATATGGATCCAGAGTTTAACGGCAGCTTATGACAACATAGGCCGTTGCCGCCGACAAAGATTAGTTTTGGCATATTACAGCTCTAATGTATGCTTATATATAAGCAGTGGACAACGTTTTAAAGGTGTCCAAGGAGATATCTCTAACTAATCGGATACCATTGGCCTTTGGAAGAAGCCAGGTAGTATTTTATTTGACTTGTTATTATGTATCATAATAGTTGCCAGGTAGCGCCTGAGTTAACCATTACATACGTAAAACCGGAACTAGGCCCCGTCTTAGACAATTGCCTATATATGAAGAAGAAGAGCTAACCTTTGTTGAATTCGAAGTAGGCCTGTTTCATGACATCAACGTCGCATCCTGGTGTGTATGCTCGCACAGGTGATCGAGCATAGGTGTGTTGTTTGATGAGAGCATCGAGAGACTCACGATTTGGAAGACCAAAGAAGAGAGACGGATGAGAATCAACTCCAACGCATCTAAACAGTTCAATGGATTTAAAATAATCAAGTTGACATGATTAGATATAAAAAATAATCTGTTGATTTTATTTCAAAATAATCAGATGATTTTATTTCAAAATAATGATTTGATTAGATTTAAACATTATCAGTAAACAGTTCAATAATCAGTTGATTTGATTGGATTAAAAATAATCAGTTGATTTGATTTCAAAATAATCATTTGATTTGATTAGATTTAAACATTATCAGTAAACAGTTCAATTAACAGTTCATTTGTTCGGATTAAAAATAAGCAGTGGATTTGATTGGATTTAAAATATTTGTTTGATTTGATTTCAGAATAATCAATACAGTTGTTTGGTATTTGTGTGCGCAACTACCAATTTATGCGATATGATAGAATTCAGGTAGCCTAATGCAAACGATGAAGATGAATATTCAACGTAAAATTATATGGAATACAATAAAAATACTTTACTACACAATGCTTAGCAATGCAATAGAAACTCGATACAACACGGAATCAATACAATACAATACAATACGATTACAAATAAAATACACACAATGCAATAACAAATACTATACAATAAAATAGCGCATATTAAGTACGGTATACAACGCAATACATTACTGCGCCTCTGATTCAAACTCTGGTCTTTCTGTCAACCGGTCTTGAAACTTTCTCTGGACAACCCCTCTGACTCGATGCAGCGCTCGTGAATAAACTGGTGCCTGAGCTCAGTTTTAGCACTTTAGAATTTTGGAGTTTTCGAATACGACTAGGGCCTACGCCGGATTCTTACGCTCAAACGACATTTATCTGTTTCTTGAAACTCGTCCAAACTCTTCCAATCAATAAGTCTTAATCTGCAAGAAATTGTAATTAGCAACTTCTATTGCGCCGGTATCTAATGCACAAGGCATCAACCGATGGCACAGCAAAAACCAAGCCGTAATTTACTAAAATCATGGCTATCGAGAAGATCAGTCCGTAAATAACGGACTGATCTTCTTCTTCTTCATGTTTTCAGAAGATGCAAGATAAACGCAGCCTATAGTATCATGTGCAGAAATGAAGCCTCGTGGCTTGAACGGTGCAGTGAATTCGTTCTCATCGCACAAGTGTCGTACTCCATTGAAAGCGGAAGAATCGGTTGACAGGAGGCAATCGAACGCTCGTTTCACGCTCGAAGACTCCGCGTCAACGTTGCAGACCCCGAGATCTCCGAGAAACTTATCGACGGGTGACGACGATAGCATTAATTGAGTCGCCATTTGTCCAACACTCGGTCTCTATCTGTCTGTCTCTATGTCTATCTGTGTGTGTATATACGTCTATCTGTGTGTCTGGGTGCGTCTGTCTGCCTGTGTATGTATGTCTGATCGTCTTTTCCTATATTCTTCTACCTCTTTCTTTGTCTGTTTCTGCCTCTTCTGTTCTTCTATGAGATAGATAAAGAGGGAAAGACAGAGGGAGAGACAGAGACAGAGACAGACAGAGACAGACAGAGATAGAGACAAAGACAGAGAAGCTGTTTAGGTGCGCTGATGTGTCTCTGTGTCTCTGTCTCTGTCTGTCTCTCTCTCTTTCACTCTCTCCTTTCGTATCTCCCCTCTCTCTTCCCTATCTCCCTCCAGCCCCCTCTCTCTCTCTATCTTTCCTTCTCTCCCTTCTTTTCTCACCCTCTTTCTCTATCTCCCTGTCGTCGTTGCAGTCGTCCTCCCATCCATGCTCCACCTCCTTCTGGGCCTCGGGGGAGACTGGTTCCCTTCCATCGCTGCGTAATTTGAATTAGATCTGTCAGTGATGCGTACTGACGGGCTACCAGCGTGGCGCTGACAATGGTCAGTTCTGACTGGCCGCCCCGTCGACCATAAAACACCGACTGGACAGAGCTTGACCAGCGCCAAGCGTTGACACAATGAGAATTAGCAGCGTCCAACCACGCGCCGATGACCACTTCCGCTTCAAACCGGAAACATAGGGTACCACGTGACGTCTCTCCTTCCGAAAGGGTGCTATATGAGTTACGGAATTCTAATCCATCGTATATTAACTCGGACAGTTTCAGATGGTGCCAGGCCCAACCTGAATGAAGGAGGGGGCGACGCTAATCAGCTTTTGTTGTGACACAGCGTCCTTAAACAGTGAAGTTCAGTAAATGCTTGGGTGCAATCAAAGAGAGGAGACCATGAAGTCGGTCCTAACGTCCCAGATTTACTATTGTTCAACTGTAATTGTAAACTGGCATTTATGAAGTGCCACTTCCAGAAAAAGTTCATCCCGACCGAGGTCAACGGGGTCATCTGATTGTCATTCTCTAGCCATAGCTTGGACTAGAACGCTACCTGATCAGAGAGCTTCTTCGGTTCCTATAGATACAGATTCGGAACGCTCTCCCAATATCTTTTCGTTTGCTCACTCGCTTATGTCATTTCTGTTTCACTTACAGTTACAATTACTATCACAATTACAATTACCATTGAAATTGCAATAGCATTAAAAATTACAGTTGTTACACTTTCAATTACAACTAGAATTGCAACAGCAATAGCAATAGCAATTTGCAACTACAATAAAAGTACAACAGCAGTTACAGTTAGGGTAACTGCTACAGATATATACATATACAATTCTTGTCCCCCGGCTTCTTGTCCCCCGGTCCCGTATATGTCTCAAGCAGCGCCGAACTTTCTCGATTGTTGGGCCATCAACCTGGAATGGGCTTTCACTTGAACTGCGCTCGATGCCTCGCAGCAATATGCCTGCTTTCTGCCACCTTCTCAAGTCTGATCTGTTTAGCCTTGGCTGGGCTTGTAGCGCCTCTGAGTAGGTTCCTTGAAAGGGCGCTATATAAATTATCGGAATGAATGAATGAACAATAACAGTTACACTTACAATTGCAAATAAAGTTACAATTACACTTTCAATTACAATCAGAATACTGATAAAAATTAAAATCACAATCACGTTCACAGTCACGATTTCAATCTAAGTGACTAAGTCACAATCACAATTTCCAATTATAATTTCAATCGCGATCAGAAATACGACTGCAATCACAATTCAATCACAATCAAAGTTACAATAGAAACTACAAAAATACTCAAGGTGACTAACCTGTCAGCGTCCGAGATCCGGGACGAATCGCGAAAACCTTTGGCGAAAGGATTCGTATCAATCTTCAGTTTCGTTATCTAGACAAAATTATTTTAAAATTTATTTGTAATTTACCTGTCTATTATTTTTATCATTGCAGTTGTTTTTTATTACTAATATTATTAATATTTTTTAATATTATATTTGTCATCGCAGCCTGTTTCTAACAGGCCTGCACACCCGCAATTGATAGGATGGGTGACCAAATTTATTCCAAATACGGATCCAGAGTTTTTAGTTGCACCTTATCGAATCAAAGGCCGTTGACGTCGACAGAAATTAGTTTGAACAGTTTCACCGTTCGTTAAGATATTATGCACTTCTGTTTAATCCACAAAACTGCAATAACCGCTCCACTGCGCTCTCTTGTAGGGAGAATATGACACTTAAAAGAGGTGTGGAATTAGTTCTCACAGTTCTCACGGTTCGTAGGACATAATACAGCTCATACCATTTCTCGACTAAGGAATTACAAAATTAGTCCCACCCTGATTTCTTTAATTTATACAAGGCCATGGAAAAGAGTAAAAGGTGTCTATATGCAAAGAGCTTGTAAAATGGCTAGTTTATTGTTATTCATGTTATTATTGCTGTTGTCGTTATTATTATTGTTTATTATTATTACTTTTTAATTACCAACGGTACAGATGATCCATCAGGGACTTAAATACTAATTAAAAGAGAAAAACACCTGGAACTGCCCAGTGGCGTAACGAAGGAGGGGGGGCAGAAGGGGCAAACGCCCCGGGGAGCAGCACAACAGGGACGCAGAATTAGCTTTCGGTTGTACACAACAATGATTAAAAGTTTAAAAAATTAAGGGGCGCAGTCATCAACTCTTGCCCCCGGGTGTTGAAACCCTTCGTTACAACACTGCAACTGCCACTATATGTCGGGATCTGGTACAGAGAATGTGGTAAAGGGAAGACCTGAATTGTCAATGCCAGGCGTTGGAAGAGGTATGATATCTCTCGTACATAACCAGAGACATGGCTGAGGCTTTGTCCCAGCGCCGTGGTGAATGTCAGGACATCGTCATTTAGGGACCCAGGGTTTCGAAGGCCAAGGGCACAAAGTGGTCAATAAGTAGCCATAGCTGATTGCATTTCGCGTGTTTGCGAATAGCTGCCATCTCAGCCGTAGAACCCGCAGTCGATGAAGTGCTATAGGTAGGTAGGAAAGGGCCAGGGTATCTGTCACCTTATCATCATCATCATCATCATCATCATCATCATCATCATCATCATCATCATCATCATCATCATCATCATCATCATCATCATCATCATCATCATCATCATCATCATCATCATCATTATCATCATCATCAGTAGTGGTAGCAGTAGCAGTCGCAGTAGCAGTAGCAGTAGCAGTAGCAGTAGCAGTAGTAGTAGTAGTAGTAGTACTAATATTAATAATTTTGAATAGTCATTATCATTGTTATAGCAGAATGTTTCTAATACACGCCCACATTGAAAGCATGGTTGACCAACTCTAACATTATTAACCATTATTTTTTTATTTATTAATCAAAGGTTTAACGACATCCTATAGCTACAAAGGCTGTTGACGTCTTTAAAGTTGTTGATGTATTTCCGTTCATTTTCTTGTAATGTTCTCACAAATGTTCTTTCTCCTTTCTCGTCCTTGATTCCGTCTCCGATAAGATGCTGACGTATTTAAAGTTTCTGACGATTTAAGTTCATTTTCATATAATTTCTATCAACAGATTTTCTTTTTCT
>JACEVL010003431.1:7500-13863 GCA_020284085.1 Aporrectodea caliginosa
TGAGTGAGTGAGTAGATATGATGACTGAATCATTGAGTAAATGAATGATTGATTGACTGACTTACTTAACGAATTAACTAATGAATTAATTAATTAATTAGTTATTTACTCACTCGTTATTGAGTGTGAATCTGTGAATTTCCGATTCGTTAGAGGCTGTCTGCTTGTCTGCCTCTCTGTCCGTCTGTCTATCTGTCTGTGTTTACTACAAATTATAAATTTTATAGATTTCATGACTGAGGCCTGAGTGAGTAATTACTGACTAGATGAATGAATGATTGAATGAATGAATGAATGAATGAATGAATAAATCACTAACTGAGTTAATTAACTAATTAATTAATGACTGACTCAATCACTGATTAACGCATGCACTCATTATTGAATGAATCTTTGAATATCCGATTGATTATAATTATAATAGGCTGTCTGTTTGTTTTTCTGTTATTTCATCAAAAAATTATTAACGTTATTATTATTGTGACGTAATTTTCATTTCCATAGGCGACTCGCTGAGTTACCATGACGACATGGCCTTCAGCACTGAAGACGTTGACAACGACCTTCACATGCGTAACTGTGCCCTTGACAACAAGGGTGGATGGTGGTTCAACAGCTGTTTCTCGAGCAACCTCAACGGTCTCTACCACCTCGGTCGCTACCCTGACCCCCGTCAGACCCTCGACACCCCCTTCCCCGATGGAATCGTCTGGTACACCCTCAAGGAGACGGAGTTCTACTCCCTCAAGAGGGTCGAAATGAAGGTCCGACCGGTCTACGTCTAGGGGTTCCCAACACTTTGAACTCACCCTCCCTTGATGGTCGCGAGAACATCGACCCTCCAAGCTGACTCTTAGAGATGGTTTCTGTGGTTAGCGTTGACCCACCCTCTTTTATACAGTCTTGGGACTGGCACCGTGTGGAAATGGAGTTGACAGTGTTTTGAATAATAATTATTCGTTAGTTGCTGTTTGACGACACTGTGTCATAACAAAGATGACTAGCGTCGCCCTCCTCTATTCTCCAGGCTTGAAACTGGCACTACCTGAGTTCGAGCAGGTGGCGAAGTTTAAAAATGGTTATTCAACCAATCAACCAATATTGACTTAACTAGATTTCCCCGTCCTAAGACGGTTGAACTTTGATTACTCGGAAATTTGAATCTACGCGACGGTTAGCGCGCAGTGCGATAGCAGCGCCACCTACTGAAATGAAATAAGTGCAGTTTATTACGTATAGGTATAATATACCAGCGCCACTTAGCGAAACGAAGTTAGACCATAGCGCAACAAAAAGGTTAACGTCAGGACTTAATGACATTTGTCTTCTATTATATTATGCTTAGAGATATTATAATTTTTATCGACATCTTGTGGATGCCATGACCGTTTACGTCAACCTTAAGAAAAGATATTATTATTATTATTATTATTATTATTATTATTATTATTATTATTATTATTATTATTATTATTATTATTATTATTATTATTATTATTATTATTATTATTATTATTATTATTATTATTATTATTATGAACAATCTAGCATGGTAATGTCGAAGAAAAGCAGATGGCGTTTCCGCGTTGGAGAGCTACCGAGAGTCTTTGAAACAGGTAGCTTGTCTCGAGCGTGTCATGAGTTGCATGGGTTAACCTTTGTCCTAATTTGAGGACAAAGTCCAGTCCTTCAGAACTCCAAGAACCGCTGGACTCTAATGCAACCGCCACAAAAGCATGCGTTCGGGTGATTGTGGCGTATTTCAATGTCTTGGCGGCGGCTGCCCGGTTTGCAGCCTCGCCCGCTTCAGTTGATGTTGTTGCCAGATGTGACTTTGCGAATGTGTCCGAAACTGTCACATCCCAAGTGAGGCATCTTCCGCATGACCACGGGATGAGTGTCACGCCGTCCGGTCGTTTACCATCTTCTCTGGTGAGGCCCAACGGTTCTTTCTGAGAAGGGATGTTCGCTCTTCCAAATGATCTCCATATGATGTCGTTCAGCATGTTGTGCCGTTGATGTCTGCCAGCGTTTTTTCTGCAGGCCAGACCGTGGAGTCCTCTGGCGTCGACTCTCTCACCACAGTGACACACATGAGGTTCGCACAGTGTCGTCCTGAGTCGCATTCCAACCGCGATCCGTATAACTTCGTCAGTTAAGCGGAGTCCCAATGCAGTAACCGGAGGCGCTAGCTGAAGAATTATTATTATTATTATTATTATTATTATTATTATTATTATTATTATTATTATCAAAGGCCGTTGACGTCGACAGAAGTTATTTTGAACAGTTCTCAACGTTCCTTTGACTTAACAATAAATTAGGATGAAATTTACACAAATATAGTTGGTCAGTATGTTGCTGTTTAATGAACACCGTTTCATAACGAAGTTGATTAGCGTCAACCTACCACTTTTCCATGCTTGCGCTCTAGACACCTTTTAAACGCTTGTTTCATGTGCTATATATAACTGTTAGATGCGTTGTCGTGAATCCCGTCTGCAAGACGATTTAATGAATTCTCATGGTTTTAAAGGAAAAGCTTTCAACAGTTGTGTCAATGATCTCATTATAGATAATTCATTTTAGTTGTTTGGTTAGTTGCTGTTTAACGACGTCTGTCGCGACAAAGATGATTAGCGTTGCCCTCCTCCTTTCTCACTGCTTGGGACTGGCATTGCCTGGCACTATGGCACGGACGTGCAATGGCGGATTGTGTACGGTGTATTGCACGAGATTACGAATTCTTTGCCAGATAATCAACTCTAAAAGAGGTGTCTAAAAGGTAACTGATTCATGCTACTTATTAGGAGTTTATTAAGAGTGTAGTATTCTCCACCGTTTATCTGTTCCCGACTTGACTACTGCAGCTCACTTCTTATGGGCCTCTCGAAACAGCGTCTTTCTCCCCTTCAATCGGTCTTAAATGCTTCAGCTAGGCTCAGAGCCCGACTCCCTCGCTTTTCGCATATCTCTACATATATGAAACATGAAACTTAAAGACTGATTAATATTAATGAGGGAATTGAAAATACAATCAATAACAACGAGAGTCAGTATTGAACGCCTTTTAAACGATAATTATGGAGCCTACATATATTTCAATGCTACTAACGATACTATATATCTTTATGCTGAAAACAAGGTCATTACAAGATATCATGAAAATCTATAAGCCTAATCACATAAAGATGAGTTATATGGCTCGATACTCATTTAGATAAATACACCAACATTTAACCTCACAGATTATTTAGAACTACAAGAAATATTTCCACTAATTAAATCCTATTTTTTCTCTAAATGGCAGAAGGAATATAATATGACAGCGACACCGATGTTCTTCATTATAACAGCATTTGCCATGTAGTAAATAACAAATAAATGCACCTTTGCATTTCTTCCTTACCATCCACCTTTCACATTTCCCTTCTAAATCTTTACCGTTCTACCTCTACCTTCTAAATTATTCAACTTTGCGTTGCAGCTTTTAATAATAAGCCAGCTATTTGGCGGGAACGAGGACCACTAATTTCAGATTGAAGGCACACACTAGGAAAGTTTCTATGAGGCTGAAGGATCATTCCTACCTCGGGTAAAAAAATAATTATAATAATTATAATAATAATAAGATTCAGTCCCAATTTCATCTTTCCGATAGTAGGCCTAATAACGATAACTTCTGTTATTCTAATGTTCCATATGTACTTCGGGTAAACCTAAACTTCTAAAAGTTTCGAAATATTAATAACGTTCAATATTTAAAAATATATATATATATATATATATATATGTATATGTATATAATTGATTTGCGACGTCTATGTATTGCCGTTAATACACACGCGTGAAATTAGGATTCGTTGGTGGTGAGATAATTATTTGATTGAGCGCGAATGAAAAATAAATATTGTCAGTAAATGCAATTTAATGGTGTCTAACGATTGCTGAAAAAGCCAAGAGAAAAAACAAGCTTGTCTATAATTGTTTCGTGGACTTTCAGAAGGCATTTGATTCCATCAAGCATGACGTGACATGGGCAGTACTAAAGTCATATGGAGTAGGAAACAGACTGATACAAATACTAAGAAACATTGGTGACAGATCAAAATCTGCAGTGAAGGTGGGACGGGAAATAGGAGAATGGTTTTTAACTACGATAGGGACAAGGCAAGGAGATCCAATTTCACCCAATACATTTATCACTTACTTGGAAAGAGTCATGGAAAATATACAAGACAATGGAACTGGAATCTCCGTACAGGGAGAACTGATTAATAACTTAAAATTTGCAGATGACATTGACTTGCTGGAGAATAGTTGTGAGAGGCTGCAGGAAAATGTTTGCGCACTGAACACATCTGCACAACGGGCTGGATTAAAAATAAATGTGGATAAAACAAAAACAATGGTATTTGGCAAGAAGACAATAGACAGGGAAATAAAAGTGCAAGATGAGGTGATTGAGAATGTAACAGAATTTGTGTACTTAGTTAGTCTGTTAACATGGAATAATGATTGTACAAAGGACATAAAGGCAAGAATAGCAAAGGCAAAGGGAGTTATGGCAGGACTAAATTCCATCTGGAATAGTAAGCAAATTAGTTATAAGACAAAGTTGAATGTCTTGAAAACATGCGTGTTTAGTACAGCTCTTTATGCGTGTGAGGCCTGGACAATTAAAAAGACTGATCATGATAAAATCCTTGCTTTTGAAATGTACTGCTATAGAAGAATATTGCATCTGAATTGGACAATGAAGGTGACAAATAAGGAGGTCCGAAGAAGATTACACATAAAGGAAGATCTAATACAGTCAGTAATGAGAAGGAAATTGGGTCTGTTTGGACATATATGCAGAATGGACAATAATAGAAAACTAAAAACTGTCATGATGGGTATGATGGATGGAAATGGACGAAGAGGAAGACCTAACAGGGAATGGACTGATGACATCAGGGATTGGTGCAAACAAGACCTACACAGTTTGAGTGTATTGGCGCAAGACAGAGGATTATGGAAACGGATGACGAAATTTGCATTGGACACCTACGGGCTTTCGGCCCATGGATCCTGATGATGATGATGATGACCGACATCTTAATTTAAGGCAGCTGGTATCCTATTAATATTTATAACGTGTACAAGTAAGTCTACTTATACCAGTGTATTTCATCATAAAAGAGGTGTCCAATATGCGTGTAGGAAATCAGTTGTCTTAGCAATGGTTTGTGTTGTTTAGCGACATCTTGAGGCGGAGATGGTCGTTGACGTCGAACTATATATGTTTCAATAAAGGTATTCAATCTGTTTAATACGTCTAGTTATTGCGCTCTTACATGTAGCTTCGTAAAGTCGAAATTTTTTAAACGCCACTATTTATGCTGCGTCGTATCAGAAGGGTTGTCCAGAGATCGATGCTCAGTAGAGGTCGTAGTCCGGTTCCCAGAGAGAAGGGCAGAGAGGGACAGAGAGGCTACTAAGGCGGGTTTCGTTGAGGACGAGAGAGCTTTTATAGGATGGATTGGGATAGGAATATCTGGCGAAGTGGAATTTCAATATTTGGACTGTGAGGTGATGAATAGAGGAGCCTGAGGCAGATAGCAGTGGGTGGGTGGCGGTATTGGTGAAGGAACTAAGAAAGATCTCTCCAGAGTCAAGCTGCAGCGATACACACGTAATAAAGCTGTCGGCAAAGAAGTTGTTGTATGACTAAGTAAGTTTCGTATGACTAAGTAGGCTAAGTTTCTTTGTAATAAGTTGTGGCTTAATTAATTGGCCCGGTTTTAACGACATCTTATGGGTCCAAACTAACATCGAGTTATTGCAATTCGACAGTCTTTCCGCGTTAGAGGTCACTTATAGCTGAATATAAACGTTAAAAGAGGTGTCTAAAAGATCCAGGAGAGAATAACGCTTATCAACGTTGTGATCGTTTTTGTATCTACTGCTTTGGAAAATAACACTGCCCGTGAAGACAACGTTTTCAGTAACGAACTTTAACCCCATCACTACGCAAAGCAATGGATGAACACTTTAGAGCATCGCTTAAAAGAACTAGTAGGCAAGATCTCAGCAGCGACAGGCGAACAGCGTGAGACTAGTCATCTTCTACAACGCTTATCAGTCGCCCTACAAATTGAAAACTCTCTCTCTGTTTTAGGCACCTCAGATTGCAACAACAGTAGCCGAGGCTTATAAAACTATTGAAAACAGTCAATTTAATTAGTAAACGATAATGAGAACGCTAACGATGATGATGATGATGATGATGATGATGATAATAATAATGACGACGACGACGACGATAATAATAACACTAGCAATAACAATAACAATAACAATAACAATACTACAACTACT
>JACEVL010003432.1:0-10000 GCA_020284085.1 Aporrectodea caliginosa
ACCGTAAAGTTTACGGTTTTAATTTTGTTCTTGTGTCGAAAAAAATCCAAAACAATAAAGGGGTTTTTTACAACCTAAAACCGCACGAAAAAAAATTTTCTGGCCAAAAAAAACAAAATAATTTTTTCCCAAACCAAAAGGGCCCCCCCAAAAGGGCCCCCACCTATGACCCCATTACTTGCCCATAATTACTACTTTATTTTTCATATTCCCCCTACCCAAATCAACCCACAAATTTTCATTCTTCACCTTATGTCCCCAAAAAAAGGTTTCTCTGTCCGGTATAGCCATATTTCCTTTCCCTTCCCCCCCTCCCTATTTTACCCCCCCTTCCCCCCTTTCCTTCCCCTTCCCCCCTCCCCCCCCTCCCCCCTCCCCCTTTAGCCCACCCACTCCTTTCCCCCAAAAATTTAATTTTCCCATCAAAAAGGGGAAAAACCCATCAACACCCAAACCTTCCCAAATAACCGAAGCTCCATCCATCCAACCACCATCCACCCACCAATCCATTCATCTATCCGTCTATCCATTCACCAAACAGCAAGAGCCACGCGCCAGACCATCAACCATTCATCCATTCATCCACTCATCCATCCTTACATCTACCCATCTATCAAGCCATTCATTCATTTATTCATTCATCCATCCTCACACTCTTTCACCTATCAAGTCATTCATTCATCCACCTACCAACCCCGTATGAAGACTGAAGTCCTACCAAAAAAAATCCTTGGGCTGTGCTGTTATGTTGCCGTGAAGGCTACTCCACTGAAACTGCTCTTGCCTAAACGCTGGCAACAGCTTCTCATCATTCTAATGATACCTTAAATGCATGCCTCTCAGTATGCCTTGACCTTAGTGCTGCTTTTGACACTGTCGACCACCACCTACCCTCTCATCTTCGTCCGTTGTTCACGGTCCAACCACTTCGCTCAACCTGCTACTCTTCCCCCCTAACACATGTCTGCCCTTCCATCACCTCATCACTAAAATTTTAAATCACTCCGTGGCACCGTCATGGGCTCTCGTGCATTCCATGTTGCTGCCCCAAGGAATGGAATAGACTGCCGAATGTCTACCTTTGCTCAATCTCCTTTTCTTCTTTCAAGAAACGCGTCAAAACTCACTATTGTTCATTGGCCTTCAAACATATGGATATCTCTTCATCTGGTAACTCACTAACCACCTCAGATTCGCATTTCTGTGTGACTTTGCACACGTTTAAGGTTTTGTAATAATAATAATAATAATAATAATAATAATAATAATAATAATAATAATAATAATAATAATAATAATAATAATAATAATAATAATAAATATAGGGCCTAATAAGAATAATAATAAATAATAATAATAATAATAATAAATAATAATAATAATAAATAATAATAATAATAATAATAATAATAATAATAATAATAATAATAATAATAATAATAATAATAATAATAATAATAATAATAATAATAATAACAATAGTGCTTGGCATAAAACGCATTAAGTGTGGAAATCTAGGGATAGGGCAATCAGGAGAGAAACGCCAAACTGTGTCGGCGACGTAGGTGTCGCACGTGTAAACTGCTATCAATATCTATAGTTACATCATACAACTAAACTGAAACCAAAGCCTTCGATGCCTGGGTGAAATTTGAGGGGCCTGGGATAAAGTTGGTAGGCGCGAAGCTTGCATCATACTCACAACCCTTGACAAGACAAAGTTGAGTCACCGATTGGGGTTCGGGGGCACATCTAAAATCTAAATGATCTACACATATCAAGAGTGGCGGTTTTGGCATGAGGGTGGGCTGAACCCCTGGACACCCCAGTGTCACTGGACACCCCAAAGCGTTAAACCGTTCGGCCGTTTGCGTTTTATGCCAAGCATTCGAACATAACAGCACAGCCCTAAGAATTTCTATTTCGGGTCATTCTAGGGTTTGGATTTTCAGGTTGGGTTTCAATCTTTTGGTAGGACTTCAATCTTCGTACAGGGAGGGTGGCGCGTGGTGGATGAATGAATGACTTCATAGGTGAATGGGTGTAAGGATTGATGGTTGGATGAATAAATGACCGAAAAACTTGGTGGGTGGATGAATGTAAGGGATGGATGAGTGGATGAATCGATGAATGGCTGGATAGTCTGACGAATGGCTGCACTGCTGTTTGGTGGATGGAGACAGACCGATGGATGAATCGATGGATGGAGGGGTGGATGGAGAGCGTCAGTTCACTCTCAATCTTTGGGCAAGGTTTAGACGTTCAGATAAGGTCTCAATCTCAGGTTACTTCGATAGACAAAATGGATGAATCAATGAATGGAGGGATGGATGGACGCATAGATGGATGGATACACGGACCAGTTGGTTGGTGTGTGGATAGACGAATGAACGAAAGAATGACTTGATGGATGGATGGTTTCATTCATACATTCATTTCAAGAACTAACCATAGCACCCCTTCAAGAAACCTACTCAGAGGCGCTCTCAGCCCAACCACGGCAATAAAGACTAGACTTGAGCAAATTGTAAAACAGTTCTACTGGACCTTGGCATGCAGCAGGCACACCTCCAAAGGGAGTCCATTCCAAATGGAGGGTCCAACAATTGAGAAGGCTATGCGCTGCCTAATTGAGGAGTGAGCCCGAGGGACTAAAAGCTCTCCCCCAGCAGAAGATCGGCCAACAATGTCAGAGACTGGGCGGCAAAACAGGTATTACGATTACAAATAACCAGATTACGATTACGAATAACCAGATCGCTCATTGGAGATTTGCTCTTCAGAATAGAAATGTGTTGACATGAGCTCCTGTTGTCATTTCATATGACGGCGGGATCTGGTTGCTCGGAACACTTCACAGAGCGAGCATGACATCACTTGAAAACTTGGCCTTGAACTTCATTTCCTGAACGTCAATCATCAACTTGTGGAGTGTCCAGAAGCTCTGTGGACTGTGGAGTCGTTGAATTTGCTCTGACTAAGCTGACTGCAATTGGAAACAATGACAAACTTATATAATTATATTTTTGAGTCAGCAAAACACTGCAATATTATTAATTCACAGTGTATATGCTCTGCGATAAATTGTAGGCTACTGTGATAATATTAAAGAAAATAATCATGAAAATAAACAACCATAATTATTGTTATGTCTAGCTTTTCTGACAACATTTAGCAAATACCAAATTATCAGACTTAACTTCGACTTGCATCAAGTGAAAGAAGAAAACATAAAAACAATGTGAAGATTTGGTGATCTGTAAGTATAATATTATAATCTTTTAACAGAACTTCCCTAGGCCTACCTGGCTATTACTCAGGTCTTAGACTGCACTGGAGCACAGTATGTGGGCGTCCTTGTACGACTTGACTTTGGATGCGATATAGTTGCATACCGGTACATCGGTCATAGCCAGTCGTAGCTGTAACAGTAGTTGGTCTTCGTGAAGATGGAGCAGGTGTCACCTAAATTAATAGCATGTCATCAATTTAATCTTCAACTAATTTTGCATTGACATGGCATCTACTAATAAAGAAATCTCAGATCCTCTGACCGGTTTGACCTGTTTGTTCCCCGGGTTAGGACCACACTGGCTCAATCCGGATCCTTTGCCTGCATAGGTAGGCCCTACCTCTCTATGGAATGGACTTCCTCCTTCTCTACGCCCTACAATCCTCTCTGGTAGCATCTCTACCTCTTTCTCTCACCTTAAAACCTTCCTTTTCTCTCAGGAATACCTCGTACTGGGAGCGCTTCTAAAAGGCTTATGCTATGAGAAGCGCTTTATAAATAAATCAAATACAATACAATACAATACAATACAATACAATACAATAATATGATTGGTAAAATATCACTTAGTGGTACGTATCACTCATTACGATTTACGAGCTCCACTCATCTAGGTAGGTATTTCTGTTTAACGACACTGTGTAGTAACATAGACCATTAGCGTCGACCTCCTCCTTTATCCAGGCTTGGGACTGGCACCGGCTTGCACTAAGCACGGATGTGCAATGCACGGACGTCCGGTGGCGGAGTTCTCCACTCATCTTCTATTGAAGCATAGTCTAAACCTATAGTTTCATCAATCCAGCTTCTATTTACGGAAACAATTATTTCCATACATCCAGCTTCTATTTAAGAAAAGAATTAGCTTCATCAATCCAACTTCCATTTAGGCAAATAATTAATTTAATCCAGCTTCCATTTTAAATTGACAATATAAAACAATTTAGCAACTTAAACTACGGTTTACCGAACATTTGTAGGCCTATATAGCCTACGTGCCATTAATTGAACAATTCTTACCTTTAATGTAGACTTTCTGTTGAACAGTGATTTTCTGCTGAAGATTTTTATGTCGATCAATCAGTTAGGCCTACTGTTCGATTTGCGTCTACGAGTTGCATGGACAATTATTACGTTTAACTTCGAATTGCTCCTGCTTTCTGGTCGATGAGTTTCGACGATTTTCTCTGTTCGAAATCAGAACTTCGTGTGGATCATTCTATTACTTGGTTTCTTTTCACAAGAAACAGTTCTTTCGTCGAATTTCGAATTCCCTTCGACAGTTTTGATGATATTCTGTTCGAAGTGAAATTTTTGTCGATCTTTCGATTACTGATCAACTTCTGTCTTCAAATGGTATTGTTCTTTCATCGAATTTCATTTTTCGATTTCTTCTAATCGACAATTTCGATGATTTTCTCCTCAAAATGTTTTTTACTACTCAGCCATTACGTGACATCTTCCGTGGCGTTTTCCAAAATAATGAAGACCTATCTACTGGTTTCCATGGCATGAAACAATGGGCCCAAAGATGACGTCATCGGAGAAGCAATTGCAAAATGACGTTTGTATTAAAAATACGTCATCAATATTGTCGGTTAGTCGCAAAGTGAGTAAGTTATTTACCGTCCATGACACGCATTATATATTTCCCTTAGGCTTCCAATGTTCAAGGGATAATTCTGTTGCTGTACATGTTATAAAAAACACGTAGGCCTACTAATTAACCCATCCATAAGTATAGCCGTACTGTCTACTGTTATTGCTCACCTACAGCGTTTTGCCTGAAACGCAAAACACGATTCACTGCACCTCGTAAATGTAATCTCCACCTGAACCACTCAAAATCCTGTGAGATTGTATTTAACAAACCAAAAGTGAATCTTATACAGGCCCCTCCAGTTCTGCCTGGCATTAAAAGGGTTGTGTCATTGAATATACTGGGCATTGAGATTACAGAAAAGTTCGGTTTTTCCCCATATGTTCAAAGACTTTGCATTCGGGCCAAGCAATCTCTTTATGCCCATCATGCTTATTTTGATCTCACATGGGCTTTCGGGGGTCAGGCTTCATGATGTGGTAAGGGTTACCACTATCAACCGCATGCTATACTGTTCCCAAGTATGGTGGGGCTTTGCCAGTAAGCAGGAACTTGACTCTCTGAGCGCTCTGGTCCGCAAGTTGGTACGCCTTGGTTTCCTACCTAAATCTTTCCCCACCTTTGAGGAGCTTTGCAAAAAGCTGATATAGACCTCTTTAGAAACATCTTAACAAATACTAGCCACACCCTTCACGACCTTCTCCCCCTGTCAATTGCACTGGTCATGACCTGCGCCCACGCTCACATAACCGTGTTCTCCCTAGATTTGATTACCTTACCAGGCGTGGCTTCTTAGCTAGGATGTTGTACAGTTAGACATATGTTTTCTAGTTGACTTAATTTTCCTCTAATTATCGTTTTCTTTGTACATAAAAAATTATTTCTGACTTTGCATGTAAAGCGCTGAGCGTTTGCTTGCGTTTAATAAAGAACATTCTTACTTACTTACTTACTTACTTTATCTCAAGCTGCTTCACTTACAGTGTATCTCTTTTCAGGCTTTCCATTCAAAGCTATAAGTTTTTATATAGGCCTAGAGTTTCAGCTTTTCAAGAAATCTTACCATGATTCATCCACCACTTTTTGGCCTTGGGCTGAAATATATTTTGCGACATTACGGCGTTATATTGGATTGAAACTGTGAACATGTTAAAGAAACGTTAGAAACGACAGTTATGCCTAACGGTGGTGTAGGCCTATGTCTTTCATGAATACAACAGTCTATCGCGGTTAGGCTACGCCTCGATAGTCCGAAGGTTCGATAATCCGAAGGTTCCATAGTCCGAAGATTCTGTAGTACGACATTAATCCGACATAAAATCGTTGCATGAATTCAACTTCTACTTACACTGTAATATATTTTCATCATTCCAACTTTAATTTAAGCAGGGATTATTTTCATCAATCCAACTTCTATTTAAGCAAGAATTCTGTTAATTAATCCAACTTCTACTCAAGCAAGAATTATTTTCATCCGTCAAGCTACTACGAATCTTCGGACTATCGAACCTTCGGACTATCGAACCTTCGGACTATCGACCTGTTACCAACTATCGCAATGTGGATAGATGCCCATCTCAATATAGCCCACATGTATAGGCTACCTCTCAATCATATGTATCGTGAGTAGGGCGTAACTTTACCCCACAAAGCGGTGGTGACCAGTCCTTTCCGTCGGTGTCAAATACAAGAAGATGAATGACGTCGTAATCGAAAATCTCACAAGACGCAGCACTCGTGAATAAGCTGGTGCCCTGCGCTTAGCTTTCGATTAGTAGGCCTACTTTAGATTTTATGAGCTTCCAATTACGATTACGAAAATATATTGTACATTTATCTTATATTTGTCACGATGCATATGATTGAGAGGTAAGCCTATTGGTCTACAGTAGTGGCGTAACTAGAGTCAAAATCGAACTCGGGCAGCAGACCAACTCATCATTAATCATAATTATAAGTAGAAATTTGTGGACATTTTTATTAATTCGAAAGTGGCAAATTAGCAACTATTATAATGCTATTATAATTATAATAATTCACTGACCATAGCATTCAAAATTTTGCTACCAAATAAAAAATATTAACATAGCTCCATTATAAACTCAAAATTAAAATTTCTCAATTTCTCGAACCCGAGCTTGCGGGTATTGCTCGCACAACCCGGACAGAATTATATGCAACCCGGGCATTGCCCGTAATTGCCCGGGCATGGTTACGCCACTGGTCTACAGGTAGGCCCATATTGAGAAGTCAGTAAAATTCTGGTAAGCCGATGTCATTGGTTGGGTCTGCCTTGCAATTTTATGATCTGCAAGGCGGTCCATGTTCCGTTTGTGTAGTGTGAATAAGTCTAACTGTCTAACAGCCAGTGAACAGATGACTTGGTTATTGCGCTCGCGGATAAGTCACGATCAAAGCATATCCACTACTCGATTATTTTAGAACAAGATTTAAACCGATTTCAGTGTTTAGGCTTTGATCCATTCTTGTTACATTATACATAGACAACGAAAAGGTTTGACTTCGGAAACCGGCAACTTAAGACGTTGAGGTAACTCGGAGAATTGCATTTGTAAAGAAAGCACACAGATTATATAAAAACAGGAAGGAGCTTGGATGGCATAACTATAGACTACACAGAGCTGTATTTAGAACGAGGGAAAAGAAAAGAAAAACTTTTCACGCATACTCATGCATTGTGGGGCGCGGTGGTGTAGGGGTATGTTCGATGCCTTGCAGCCGGAGGGTTGCGGGTTCGAATCCACCTCAAGCCACCGCGTAGGGACCCTGCAGGCCTGGGCAAGTCCTTCACTCGCAATTGCTCAAGCGCTTCGGCGTGATACTCCGATTTAGTGTCCGCGCTGTTACGGTAGTCGGGAGCGCCTCTGAGTAGAAATCTTGAAGGGGCGCTATAACAAGTGCTCATACATACATACATATATACATACTGTATATCTATAGAAGTGTGTCACCAATGTGTTTTCTGGGGTGGCCGCTTGATTTTGTTGATACGTCTCTGGCGGACACAGTGAAGTTATGACACATCGAGCAGGTTAGCATACTTGAATAGGTGAGCTTACAGTGCTTACTTGGAATATCACGCCTGCTGGCGGTCACTCATCCCTCTATCCCCTAAATTAGAATGCAGTTCCAACGAGAGGTTACAGAAATGTCCTATAGTACCGTCGTCGAATTGCTGTGATCGTGTTTGCGCCTCAGACAAAAGGTGTTTGAAAATCGTTTACGTGTACCTCTATACATTCCTGTGGTTTAGTTGGTTACAAGTATTCAACATGACAAATAGCCAGGGTCCGATTTGTCAAAAAAGAAGCAGGGGGGTCGAGAACAATCGAGGATCCAGGATTCTTTGTGTGGGCCCTGTGGGGCAAGGTTTTTTTAGGGGCGCCACATTCCACGGTTAAAATGGCAATTAACTTTAAATGATAGTATATATATTTGAAATAATGCCATAATTATGCACAGTAGGCTAGTTAATGTAGTAGACCACTAGTATGTACTATCCTACATAAAATCGTTTGATAGTGGCGTTTATTTGTGATGGTGGGGTGGATCGCAAGTAATTTTTGATTATTTTCAATCTGCTCAAAGTTCTTTCTGCAGTGGCCGACGTAACAGGAAGAGTGAGATATATTTTATAAAGTATACTAATAGATTAATTAGGGCAGTGATTCCCAACCTTTTTCAGAGCATGGCACCCTTAGCCTACTAACGGCAGATCAGCGGCACCTTTGACCTTAATTTCACGGGGTCCCGATAGCGCATTGGATAACACACTAGCATAGAGAGCGAGAGGTACCGAGTTCGAGTCCCGTAGGGCGGACATGCTTTGTAGGCTGCTATTAGCGCCGTGTATTGCAGGCTGTCTGTTCTGTTAGTAGTTAAGATTTCAATAATTATTGCATAACATGTAAATGTAGGCCTACAGCGCAGTGCGTTTGTCAGGCGCTTCAATAATGAAAAGATTATTATTATTATTAACTATTTGTCTTCAAGTTAGTTCTTTATTTTACTGATAACAAACGTTTCTTGTATTAAACATGGAGGTTGCGACTATTTCTACACTACTTTCAGGTTTAAAAAATAATTTTAGGCCTATGTTAGTACTGATAAATTTTAAAACTTTCACATAGAAAGCTGCACAAACGTTATGCATTACCTTTCTGACATCAAACCATGAGCAGGTTCACTTGGCCCTTTGGTGCCGCGAAACTCAGGTTGTGAAGCACTGGATTAGGGAGTCACTAATCACTTGTCTGAGACAGTTCCAATGCAAGTGATTTGATCAGTGGTGTGGCTAGGTATTTTGGCGCCCGTGGCGAATAACGGCAAGCTCTCCCAATAGAAATTTCGAATTTTAGCGAAACACAGAGTTAGTCGAACGCTATATTGAACATTATTCGATTATATGAATATGTGGCTCTTACCAGACTCAAAACTTTTCTATCCTTGATAAGTCTGCAAAGTCTTTGAGAACTTCAGCAAAATTACTAGGCTGATGAAACTGCTGTGGCATGATTGGATTCAATGTCTTGTTCATCCTAACTTGCTGCAGCTGCTGCTCGTTTCTCCGACAATTTCGTAGACCTAGCTCCGTTCAGTTTATGTCGCTTAATTTTCGATAAAGGCAAGCGATACCGTAAGCAAACAGTTTTTATGAACAACAAATAGGCCTACAAATAAAATTGGAATTTCGAACAGACAACGTAGGCTACAGATAGCCTATTCCACGACTTATGACAGCCGTCTCAGAGCCACTGCCCTGGGAAAGCTCAGCCATGGCCGTCTGGATATTGATATATCCAGAGGGTCATGGGTCAGCAGGGCGACTGAAGCGTGGACGCACCAGCTCTTATACCCGGGATCCACTCCTAAAGCATGGACCTCTAGTATAAGGGAACCTCTGGGAAACCTGATCCTTCGGGCGGCCCGAAAACTATAACCAGCGTAGAAGTCTTGTTGTTGACAGACAACTTTCTTCCTTAATCCAAAAGCAGATGGTGATGTGACACGCATAATATATCAAACTGCAAGACAAAGAGATAAGAGACGGAGGAAAAGGAGGAAAGTGGTCGGGAGAGTAGGGAGAA
>JACEVL010003433.1:0-7500 GCA_020284085.1 Aporrectodea caliginosa
TTAATCTATGTCACTTAACATAATGTCATCTCTTGCTATTTAAGGTCTTTCAAGCTTTCCAACCTTCAAACGTTCGCAAGCTCCTCAATGTTCCTTAGACCTTAGACCTTAGTCCTTCCTCGCGCTGGCAGCGCATCGGGCGACACAGCCTCTCCACTTTATCCTGTCTTCCGCGTCCAGCATAGCATCGTCCCACGCCATTCCGCCGCCTTCCAGATCCTGAGTGATCGTGCTTCTCTAAGTCTTTCTGGGTCTTCCTCGCCCTCTTCTCCATCCCGACGGAGTCCAATCTAGTGCCTGCCTTAGCGTTCTCTCCTCTCCCGATCTATGTATGTGCCCCAACCAACGTAACCGCATCTTCTTCAGCATGTCTTCCAGTTTCTCCATGGATGTTCTCCTTATTACTTCCTCATTTCTGACCTTATCCCTCCAAGTGATCTTCAGTAATCTTCTCAGCCAACGATGATGTGCCGCCTCCAGTTTCTTCATATTGACTTTTGTCATAGACCATGTCTCTGCCCCATACAGCAACGCTGTCAATACCAAAGCTCTGTACAATCTTCAATGTTCAACCGCCCATATTTATCATTTCTTCTTACTAACTTTCTCTGTCCAGTCTCTGCTGCAATCACTCGTTGCTCTTCTTTGTACTAGACCTTTCCAGATAAATTCTGTAAGGATGTGTATTAGCTCGTTTATCCTCTGTTGTTACCTGTAAATCAACTGCAAATGTGATTCTCATCCGCTTTATATCTAGTTTGAGGAGTTTAACTCAAATTCAAAATCTTATCACTGTAACGATTCCCTTTGTATTAATACAAACATTCCCATCTATTACATGTATAGGCCTATGTAGATATTATATAAGAGTATACAGAGACCAATTAACTGAAGCATTGGTTGTGTTAGGCATTAATTAATTGACCGGCGTAGTTTGGCTGGCGCAGAGCAGTTTAGAGATTTTGTTTAATTAATGGGGTTAACTATTTGAACGTCATGGAAACACTACGGCGCTGAGACCATGTCATTGGTTGAATTCAAAAGTAGTCACGGTTGCCCAACAGACCTTAACCGCGCATGCGCACTGAAGCTACAGGTGAGGGGAAAAAGAACCGTTAGAGGACTTCTTCATCCGGTATTGGAGTGGATGGACGTTGCGAGACGCTTCTAGTTGCGATCTTAAAGCAATAGAGCGTTGCGAAGTTTTAATAGTCGTAAGTCGATACGGTTACGACTTGAACTATAGGCCTACTCGAGGAGTGTAGGAACAGTGCAGTAGTAACAGATTCTGCCAAAGGAATCTCTAGATCGAGCGAAGTCAAACGTCGTCTCGATAAGCACAGGAATTCAAATCTACGAGCGTTGTTTAAGTTCGTCGTCGGAACTTATTCGAACTGAACGGTGGAATAAATATACATAGTGGAGTTAACATTGAAGCTTTAAAGTACTGTCTTTATTCTTCATAACTCTTACGCTTTCCTGAGAAGATGTGGATCTACATGGAATTAACTACAGAGAGAAAGGAATTCTCTTACCGGGTCAACAGACGCCATCGTCGTCGTCCAACAGTGGTGAAAGCTCTACGCTTATCCGAGGTGAAGACATTTGGAGTGCACAGAAGTTACTTCAAATATCTACGTGGGAGGTATTTTAGATTCCCCATAATACTTAAGTCCCTAATTAGACTGCGCCGGTCTAAGTAAGGTTAAGTTAGAATATCAAACGATCTCATTAAATTACCCCTAGACTAGATTAAACGAGACCATATTGTAATAATTGACATTTTCATTTAAATATCATTAATATTCAAAACGAGCTGAGTTGACTTGATTTTATTGGTTGAACTGTATAACATGACACACATTCAACTAATCACGATTGATAGAGACATTAAAGGTAACACGTGTTCACGATCAGGACATACCCGAAAATAGATAAAAATCTATTATTAGGGAAACGTTACAAATCTGGGTGCATCGTCGGGATTAGAACAATTAATTTAGATAATTAATTAGGGGATATAAGCCACGGATTAGTGAGATTAGCTTCACAGTAGCGTTCATAGTAATAGATCTTACTGGATCCGGTGCGATTGAGAAACAAATAGCATATTAATTTGATGCATGACGTAACGACAGTTTGAGGCGCTGACGTTTATTGGATATTATAAGGTCGGGTTAAATTAGCACTTGTAAAGCTGACTATTATTGGTGTGAAATAGGTCAGGTCAAGTTAGTTCACGAAAGTTTAAACAGTGTCTACCGAAGTTTTTGTAGCGCGTTCGCCTATAATTAATAACCGTTGCGATGGCAGCCGAATACCAAAAATGGATTAAAATTGCGACAGATATGGGTTACGAAGGAGCTGAGATGCGAGAATTCGTAAAGTTGAGACAAGAAGAGGGTAAAGCGGAGAAGTTGAGGCAAGAGGAATTAGCAAAGGAAGAAAAATTAGCAGAGCGAGAACGCAAAGACAAGAAACAGGCACTAGAAAGAGAGGATAGGCTTAGAGAAGCGAATCTGAAACAGATGGAGCTAGAAAGTATGAAGGAAATCAAACTGAAAGAATTGGAGATAAGAGCGGCTCATGACAAGCAGCAAGCTGAGAGAGGAGATTTCGTTCAAGATTGTGTAGGAAGAGAGCATGCTGGAGATCGCTCTAAGAATGTGAAGATTCCAATGTTTCGAGAAGAACGGGATTGCCTTGACGCTTACCTGCTAAGGTTTGAACGAGCTTGCGTCGTTTACGAGGTACCCGAGAAGTTATGGGCCATGACACTTGCTAGGTCGTTAGAAGGAAAAGCCCTAGAAGTCTATCAGAGACTTGACGTTGAACAAGCTCATGATTATGAGAAGTTAAAGCAGGAATTGCTTAGAAGGTTCAAGCTCACGGAAGGAGGGTACCGCAAACTTTTTAAGACTTCTAGAAGACAGGAAGATGAGACAGTGGAACAATTCATACAGCGAGTACAGAGGTACTTAAGACAGTGGTTGTTAATGGCAGGGTTCAAAGATGATTATGAAGGTTTAGAATCCTTGATTTTGAAAGATCAGTTCTTTGTCACCTGTGATGACGACATGAGATGTTTTCTGAAGGAAAAAGGAAAACTGAGTTTAGCAGATACGCTAATACAGGCTCAGAACTACGTGGAAGCAAAGGAGTGTAGAGAAAAGAAGTGGGTTCCCACTTTTAAGAAGCGGGATAAAGATCTTAGAGATCACATGAGAGAGTCTGATTATGAGGACGATGGGAGACACAACGGTGGTCCGAATAATAGTAAGATCAGAGAATATAGAAGTCCTAAAGAGAGGAACCAATTCAAGAATGAATGGGATTTCAGAGAACGTAAGGCAGTGAGTGATAACGTCGATAAGAAGAAGCGGGGATGTTACAACTGCGGTTCGTGGCTGCATTATGCAAATAAGTGCGATAAAGCGAGACAAACAAATAAGACTCACACAATGGCTACAATGCTATGTGAGGAAGAAGAAGAGGAAGAAGTATTAGTAGTTGGTATAGCTTGTTATAAACATGAGAGTGCAAATACCGCTAAGAATAAGATCCTCACTGGAAAAGACAACATGAGCACCGTTAGGATTAATGGACAGAGAGTGAATTGTCTTTACGATACAGGTGCGTCATGTGTAGCTATTAGGAAAGGTTTGGAGAAACCTAGATCATACACTGGTAGAAAGGTAACCTGTGTATTAGCCAATGGTATTAAAAAGAAATATCCTACGGCATGGATAGATATCCAAGGAAAAGAATTTACGGGTAAAGCTGAAGCCCTGGTAGTTGAAAATCTAGTCGAAGAATTGATTGTGGGACCGAGCTTATACAAGAAAGCTCGTGTCACGAATAAATCAGTGATAAACACAGTTGATGTGGGGACGAACACTGATATAAATATTGAGACTAATGTTAAGACGATGGGTCAAGAAGAAACTCCCCAGCTGATAAGAAATAGCAAACTGGCTAAGAAAGAGATTGCTGTAGAGGTTAAAGAATCTGAACGCAACTCTAATTCACAGGGCGAAAGGGAGAAAAGAGAAAGACCTATAAGAGAGACGTTTTCAAAAAGTGTGTCGAAAGAACACTTTAGAGGAAATAATAGATTTGAGAAGAAGTTGAGGAATACTGATGCAAGGAATGGCGCGAATGATCAGATAAAAGATAAGTTCGATAAAGATGTGAGATATCAAGCGAACAGGTGGAATTGGCGAAGGCCAGAGGAAAGGAATAGTGGTGAAGATAGGGTGGAGCCAGTTGCAGCGAGAGTTAGAGATAAGAATAAGAATGATTGGAAATCAAGAGGGAATGATGAAACCTATGCTTTCTGGAAAGATAATGCGCAACGGAGAAGACCATTTACAAGAGAACATCAAAGAAGACCAGAGAGATCTTCTGATGGATTTTGGAAAAGGCGTGAGGATGATAATTACGCCGATAGTAATGGTCGCTTGTATAGAGAGAGAGGTGAAGAGGAAAATTTAAGGAGTTTTCATTGGACGAGAACCAGTGCATTTGACAGAGGGAAAGGGGTTTCCAGATGTTATAGAGATGAACAATGGTGGAAGAAGCCACATTGGGAGCGATAGCTCAATCATCATTAAAGTAAGAAGATGAATAGTAGTTAAGAATTAACAAAACCAGAGTAATGGTAAGACTAGTTTAAGAGGTAAAGATTAGCCAAGTGATATTAAGATGTTAAGATAATTGCTGTTGTTGAGCAAAATTAACAAAGTAAAGTTATAATGTTAAGTCATGTACACAGTGTGAGTTGAACTGTATAATGTTAGTTTGTTTGAAGAATTTTGTGTTAATGATAAGTTATACATAAGATTAGTCATTGTAGAGTTGAGTGATCTACACGCAAAGTAATTTTAGTATTTTGTAAGGAGGTTCTTAGGAGCATTAGATTACTATAAGAAGGTATTCGGTTGAAGAAAGAGAGTGCCTTACGATGGTTTAGTGGAGTCAGACATTCAACTGGTAATTAAACGACAAAGAGTTCATAATAACGACTGACCACGACAGACTACAATAGTTGCAGACTATATAACTAGAGAACAGGAATAGTTAGTGTGTCAGAATCAGATGTAAATAGACGATCGGTAAAACTTGAGTATAGGTAAGATAAAGGGTGATTATCAGAGAGTATCTATCTCTGGAAGTAATTAAGTGTTGTAAGAATTATAATAGCGATAGCTATAGTTAGGATGTTAGTTCTTTGTTAGTGTGAGAATAGATAGGAAGTTTGCATAATGTAAAAAGGTCATAGAATAGAGAATTTATAGTAAATTCTACTTATTGGGGGTCTGTTGTAACGATTCCCTTTGTATTAATACAAACATTCCCATCTATTACATGTATAGGCCTATGTAGATATTATATAAGAGTATACAGAGACCAATTAACTGAAGCATTGGTTGTGTTAGGCATTAATTAATTGACCGGCGTAGTTTGGCTGGCGCAGAGCAGTTTAGAGATTTTGTTTAATTAATGGGGTTAACTATTTGAACGTCATGGAAACACTACGGCGCTGAGACCATGTCATTGGTTGAATTCAAAAGTAGTCACGGTTGCCCAACAGACCTTAACCGCGCATGCGCACTGAAGCTACAGGTGAGGGGAAAAAGAACCGTTAGAGGACTTCTTCATCCGGTATTGGAGTGGATGGACGTTGCGAGACGCTTCTAGTTGCGATCTTAAAGCAATAGAGCGTTGCGAAGTTTTAATAGTCGTAAGTCGATACGGTTACGACTTGAACTATAGGCCTACTCGAGGAGTGTAGGAACAGTGCAGTAGTAACAGATTCTGCCAAAGGAATCTCTAGATCGAGCGAAGTCAAACGTCGTCTCGATAAGCACAGGAATTCAAATCTACGAGCGTTGTTTAAGTTCGTCGTCGGAACTTATTCGAACTGAACGGTGGAATAAATATACATAGTGGAGTTAACATTGAAGCTTTAAAGTACTGTCTTTATTCTTCATAACTCTTACGCTTTCCTGAGAAGATGTGGATCTACATGGAATTAACTACAGAGAGAAAGAATTCTCTTACCGGGTCAACAGACGCCATCGTCGTCGTCCAACAGTGGTGAAAGCTCTACGCTTATCCGAGGTGAAGACATTTGGAGTGCACAGAAGTTACTTCAAATATCTACGTGGGAGGTATTTTAGATTCCCCATAATACTTAAGTCCCTAATTAGACTGCGCCGGTCTAAGTAAGGTTAAGTTAGAATATCAAACGATCTCATTAAATTACCCCTAGACTAGATTAAACGAGACCATATTGTAATAATTGACATTTTCATTTAAATATCATTAATATTCAAAACGAGCTGAGTTGACTTGATTTTATTGGTTGAACTGTATAACATGACACACATTCAACTAATCACGATTGATAGAGACATTAAAGGTAACACGTGTTCACGATCAGGACATACCCGAAAATAGATAAAAATCTATTATTAGGGAAACGTTACAATCACTAACCCACAACCCCCTAAAATACCCTTAGCCCAAGTATCTCTGCGAAGTCCAGGCCATTTAATCCACCCAATCATCCTCTTATCTCAATATTTATTGACAATATTCTCACATGCTCTATGTGTCCACTGTTCACAAAACAATTTATATTTTACAATAGCCAACCATAACGAGTGTGTCATGCATGTCATACAAGTTACATATGATCATGTCGAAATAATACTTTAAAGAATGGTCCAATAGTTTTATCATTAGCAATGCTGCATTAGCCAATAGCCATCTCCAGAAGTATTTTAAAGATGTCTAAAAGTGAAATTTTTATTATTACCACATTATGAAATCACATTTATATTTCAAAGTCATTACATGTTACACGGAAAATGCATATCGACAGGCGGAAGTTGTCTTGCGTTTGCGCAGATTGGTCTGTCTGTCCCGGTCTTGAAGCACAACTAGCATATCCAGCTAATGTTCTTCAGTTCTTGATACTGACAGAAAATCCGAGCTGAGCTTCACTCAGCGCAGTCATTGATTACATTGAGTGCTTCAATGTTTTTCATGACGGCTTCATATTCGTTGCGGCTCGACACAAGTCACCTTCGTTGAAGAACTGAGTGTCAAACTTGTTGCATTTCAAACTTTTGCCACGAGCCAGTCCCCACAAGATTGGTAAGAGTTGTTGTAATTGTGATCACATTATTTTGAAAATTTAGATTTACCAAAGCCCGAGCCAGATCAGTCCTGCTCCTGCGACAACTGCAAGCTTGCTGCTGGCCTACAGTGGCGCTACAACCGCGTAACGAGGGTGGACGAAGTACAGGGGCCTCAAGGTTCTTAAGACCCCAAGTTTTTAAACTGAAAAATGTCATGTACTTTTCCGTTTTTCCGTGACAATGATTATGGAAACTTTCACATTATGTCACTACTGAGACATTATTTGTATGTAACCATCTCTGTCTATCCTAAACGAAACTCAATCGACAAATGTTACTGTCATTTTCGTGT
>JACEVL010003434.1:0-13958 GCA_020284085.1 Aporrectodea caliginosa
TTTCAAACGTACAATCAAAGTTCTTATCAATACAACTCAACTGCAACTTCTAACATACAGCTCTCTACTGCATTAAAACAACTACTACACTGTATTGTTCAATTTCACTGTCATCAGCAGTTTCTAAGTTTGGCGCGCTAACTGCACGTGTAGAGAATCTATCGTCAGCCAAAGTTTAGGCTACTTTAGGCCAAGCGCCCACGAGCCGACAGCGCAACAAATCCCTAAGACTAAAACGCTTAACAATCGAATACACATTATATATATATCAACCTAAGGAACACCTGTGTTCATTATATATGCAAAACATTTGTTCACAGTCACGAATATCTTTTAAGAGATTTTCAACAATTACACATATTATTATAAATTTTTGTTACCTTTTAAGTCCATTGTTATGTAACTTAATTACATGCGTTGGGTTTTGATATATTTAATGTAAAGTTTTTATTTCTTTTTTATTGACTTAAGTAGGCCCTAAATCAACCATGGTTGATGAAAGGATTAGGCCTATGTTTCCCAGAAAAAAATTGTAGCCTATCTGAAATTTAAAACCACCTCTCCGAAAGTTACAAGTAATTAGGTCTACGGCTGAAACTCTATAAATGTGTTACAATAGTTCTGGTTAGGACTGTAAAAATTAATTCGTAACAAGTCGGAACTTATGATGCAAGAGACTTAAATATCGCATCATCACTGAAAATCGGGAACAAAAGTTGCAAATTAGTATTCAATTTAATCTCGCAATTCTACTAGCACTCTAAACTATTTATGCTGACCTTTACTATTAGGATTGGACAGGGTTTCAGTGAAAAGCGAGCTTCTTCCTGCGAATGCAGCAATATTGTTGACGAGTGCTTCTTCGATAACTTTCCTGCTGTTCAGAATTAAGACCAACCTGACAAAGGAGAAACGCAATTGTGTTTCAATGTTCAGCACAAGGCAGATGAGCGTTATAACTGCGTCCTCTGTACATCACGCCGTGAGTAATGATTTTGAGGGGTCAAGCCGGCCCCGGGGGTCCGCCAAAGGCTAGAAGCAGGGGTCAAAAGAAGAAGTTGGGGGTCCAACACCGGCACATCGAATACTCTATATATCTAGGCAACCACCAAAGGTACAGTACACTTTTGAGGCATGATGTAACATTATAAAAAGTGGGATTTATACATTACAGAAGCTCAAAATTATTTGCTAGATAAATATTGGTTGCTTCAAATAGTTAAGACTGGCTCTGAATATTGGAATCGTTCTCGAGGCCATGTTCACTTATTTATTTGTATTCTCTTAATGTATTGCAACAGGAAAATGTTTGTTACTTACTGGCTGCCAGCTCTGAATGTAATGATGGGTCCAAGTCGATCTGCTTCTTTCATGAAAAAGTCCGCGAGGTTTTGGAAGCCCCGAAGGAACGGCAAAGATCCGACAATTGGTAGAGATGGAAGAGAAGGAGGATAACGACGCTTTTCTTTCCCTAGACCATTCCACCACTTGAGGAGAAAGGACGAGGAAAACAAAATTCCAAGGAAGAGAATCAATTCCACCGGCAACAGCATTTTATCTCTTCCTAGAAATCAAACAAAAAGGCATTCCGGAAAATTTAATAGAATATTGTTTGAGATTCTCTACGTTAGTCTATGTTTCATTTTATATTTACGTTATATCGTCTTGGTATCTATAATCTATAATTTTTATAACTGTATTATTATTTTTTATGATTTGCATTTTCTTTTTTCTTTAAGACATTTATTTGGAAATTCGCTATTAACATTCAGGAAGGGCGGAAATTAAATCCCTTTATTGGCTAAACACTATTAGAAATAATACAATAAATTTACGGTACTACGGTGTCTCATGCCAAATTCAATTACTTTCGCATAGGCCTACTGCAAATTAAAAAAGGGCCACAAAGCTAAGTTTCTTCTGCCAGATATTTTGCTAAATATAATACGCTACTCATTTATTACCGGAAGAGTGGGCAAAGCTGAATTTTATGATGCACAAGAAAAGAGTAGTCTACGCAAAAGAGAAGTATTTTGCATTTTATACAAAATTCACTTAGCAGAAGCGAGACAGCAATCGCTGGATAAAGTACTGCTCGCCACCGAAAACGACTTTTAGTGTAGGCGTGCATCTCCTATCTTGACAAATAGTAAGTATCAACCTTTTTGGAATTTCCGTCCTGTAGAAGATTAGCTTAGAGCAGTTATCTCGTAGACGTAAAATGTACGACTGCCTGAACCACGCGAACGTATGTGGTTATAAAGCAGGTCCCGTGTTTTACTGAGTTAATAATAGCCTACAGTACTATAATAGGCAGACTTTGTGACCTCCAAAAAGTACGGAAGCAAATATTGCTTTATCCGAGAAAACTGTGATCCCCAGCGACATATTAAACTACTCTAGAGATGTTACGGGTATTTGGAAAATCGGCTATTATAAGCCTACTCTTCCACGTCGTCTTCGTCGTCGTCATCATCATCATCAACATTATAATTATAATTATAATTATTATTATTATTATTATTATTATTATTATTATTATTATTATTATTATTATTATTATTATTATTATACAAACAATTATAGTATTTATTACGCGCGCAAGGTCAGAGAATTTGAATCTGAGTGTGATTGCTTAAGGTTTGCACACGGTAGCCGTCTCAGAGGAAACTCGAACCCTATCTCGCCGCGCTATAAGCCGAATTCTTTCACCAAATGGCTACATAAAGACGCTTAAGGGACGAAAATACCAATGCCCTATTATGTGTGGCTGGACCTGAACCCTGGGCCGGAAAGCAGCTACATAATAAGAGTAAACATGGAAGAAATTCGGCAATGAACTCCTTATTTATAAAAGATGCGTTGCGGAATACTAAAACTTTATTAAAATTTGTATTTAATGAAAAGTAGCAGTGACAAAACGCTATGAAAGTTATCTCGTGGACAATAACTATAACCCATAATCCCTCCCATATCTATAATTAGTCTTAGCTCGTTTATAATAACAATAAGTTACGCACTTTTGTCGTTGGCTGCGTTATGACAGCCAGTTTTGAATAAACGAAAATACAATACAATGACAGAATGCGTGAACGTTGGTAGAATTTGTTGATGTTATATAATCAAGTTATTGTAGGTGTTATCTTGAAAATATGCTATAAGACTAGGCCCCTATACCAGTCACAACAGCAGAGCCTAATTTAGCAGAACCCACTAGCTAAAGTTAAGCTAAGCGTGACGTCTCCCTATTGAGATTCCGTACAAATAAGATGAGCCCAGGCTTATACCTTCTTTTTTTCAACAGATCAAGGTTTAACATCAACGCATTAAAATGATAAATGTCAGTATGAAAAATAAAGTAGTTCATTTTTTGCCCAAGGATGGAGACACGTGTGTGTGCCATTTGCAACCTACAAAAACTGTTTAATCAGCTCGACGCATTGAAATAGTGGACGAAGAATCAAAGCGAAGGCATTTTTGTTAACTTAATTAAAGAAAGCGGAATAAAACAGCTGCATTTGTCAACTTTGTTTACCATGACAGTGATGACACAAGACAATATATTGTATATATGTATGCATAATTGCATATATATAAATGTGTGTGTACATGTGCATATGTTTGCACGTATGTATACAAGTATTCATGTATACATATTCACCTTCATATGTGAGTATCTGACTACGTGAGTGAATGAGTTTGAATGAGTGAGTTAGGCCTAGTAACTCAGTCGCTCGCTCGCGCAGTCACTCACTCAGTGACTGTGTCAATCAAGGAGTCAAGCAATCAGTATTATCAATCAGTTAATCATTCCAGCGAAGCAGCTTGTCTGCCTCTACATGTATGTCTGTCTGTTTCACTGTCTGCCGTCGGTCTGTCTAGATTTACGTTGTAACTAAGCGACAAACATTCCGAACTAGACGTTGAAAACACATTTTAAGGTTTTTTGCTGTCAAGGACAACTAATCGCAGGCGTAGCCTCAAGGTCTTGTCTGGTAATAGGATATTTATCGCTGCTATGCGAGGTCATCCAACAAATTACTTTTTTTACAAGTTATGTGTCTGGATATGAGCTTAAGACGTTCAAATGAAAGTCAAAATCTAGAGTAGAATTTAACGTTAAACAATGAATCCCAATGATCACCGGTTATAATGATACAATTCACTTACTTAGTGCCATTATAGTGTTGAATGTAGTTTAAGCATAACCACATCATAAGCATCTGTTAACGTAAATTTCCATGCGACTCTAATATTCGCACGAAATTATTACTATTTGAGTAGTGTCATTATAGCGGTTGGAATTATATTGACACCACATAGGCTAGTGCACTATTATGTGATTATTATTATACCACGACATCGCAATTGTTCACTTATTGTCTCTTTTAGTCATAACGATGGGGTTGTGCTACTAGATAGTTTGTTACTATTAGATGCACGGTCTACAGCCGACTGAATATTATTATATTGTGGGAGAAATGAAGAAAAGACAACGGAGAGAAAAGGAAGAATATCTCAGAGACCAACAGTAATCGTAAAGCTGAACCTGATGAAAAATCGTGCTTTTCAGCGAATAAACCAACAGGTATAATAGGAATAAGATGTGAAACTCTCTTCTCACTGGTTCAGTCATTTTCTCCCACAGTGATGTCTTTCCCACGTACTCTTACACTGTCTGTAGTTATTATCCTTCACAGCTTCATACCCAAAAATCTCTTCATCAGCATAAATTGAGAGTTATTGGTTTTCTAAGATCTCCTACAACTACGAACCCTCGTCTAAAAAATATATCTTGATAAATATCCGACCGAACCCTTGGAATTTGGACTGCGGTGTTGATATAATGCTGACAATAATTACATTGACCCCATATTAAAAGTCTGAAACTCTACATAGTCGATCATCGAAAGTCAGGCGGCTCCACACTGAAGGCCAGAAATATTTATACGTCAAAGTCCTTGTTTTATTCTCTCCTTTTTAGTCAGTTTTTTGTGCGGTAAGTTCAGATCTAATCGCTTGCATAAGTGTTTACTTGCTTTCTAAGGCACTGCAGCAAGAACTGTCAGATCAGTTCTCATCGGCAATTCGTTCAGTGGCATGTGCCAGAGCAAAGTAATTCTTGGGTCAAAATCAGGTCCAAACCCCCAAAAAGTGAGCGATGGTTTTAACTTAAGCTAATGCGAATTACAGTATTTAGAATGCAGTTTATCTTTAACCCTCAGGCTACCGAGGTTTTTTTGTAACACTGGCTACCAAGGGTGGGGGTTACCACCCCCCTGGATTTCGCGTTTGGTTTCACATATCATATCTTGTAATATAGCAATGGATTCAGCATTCATTTCTGCACAAAATGGTATATTTAGTTGTACATTATGTGAATGCATCTCGAAATTACATCATTTTAAACAATGGAACCGATAATATAATTAGCGATATTTTTTCTGTTATTGCGTAATTTTGTACTTTTTCGATAAAAAAATATAAAATTACGTGTGTTTTGAAACTGATCTATGTATCCAAGAACATTTTAAAGATAATGATGCTTCATTTGTAACAATAACCTACAAACTAGTCCATATTCTGTATTAGGTACAGCGAAATTGTGATACTGCATTCTGCCATTTTCACATATAACGCGTATTATTATTTATTTTTATCACTTCCGGTGTTCAAAAGACAAGTAAGTAAGCAAGCAACTGAAGCCCTACATTCCCTCTATAGAATGGTATTTTTGTTTCTCTTCTACGAAGAAAACTGAATAAGCTATGGTCGAAAAACTAAGGGGGTGGTATCCACCCCTCTGGTACCTCGGCTATATCGGGTATAACTTTTGAACGGCGTGAGGTACCATCATGATGTTTACCTCAAAATGTGCGCCAATGAATCTGCTACAGCTACCTAAAACGTAAAAATTATATTCCATATGAAGAAAAAAAATTAAGCATAAAAACGTGGGGGGTGGTAACCAACCCCCTTGGTAGCCCGAGGGTTGACTAAATTCCACTGCACAAGACAGAAAAATTGATGGTGTCATGTAGCGACTTGTGCTAAAGTCACTCTAACTGAAGTAAACATATATCTAGACATACATTCAATCATGCATGCGTGAGTGTGCGTGTATAGACAAACATACATAATCATATGCATGTACACTTAATGCATTTATGCGTTCAAACATACATATGTGCATTCGTAGCTACAAATATGTTTTTATAAACACGACAGCAAATATGTGTAGAAACGAATTGATATGTACAGTGAGCTGTCTCGTAATCCATTTAACTGAACGATACCAAAAGATCTTGTGCCTATTCAGTACTGTTCAATTCTGTCAGTATGAAACTCAAGAATTCGAAAAGTTAAATGTTTTTAACCTAGTACAACCAGTTGTTACCCATCTCAATGCTACAGTTTAAAGGAAGACGAAATCACTGTTTGGACATTAACGAAATTAAAATTCATTCATATTGGGTTCAAATATTTATGAAAAATTTGAGGAAAAACGCCGTCATGGCTGAGAGTTTTTGACTTTTGTTTCATTTTATAAATTGGCTGTTTGTACTTCTACTGTGTCCGAGTCTGCGTGTCACAGTTATTTAATTTTATCCTTTAGGATTTTGTTCGTGTATAAATCCTGCAACCGATCTTTAGTCTATCCTGCAACAGCTATTTTGAATAAACTCCCAAAAGATCTCCACCTCTTCCCCCGCTTACACTCTCCTCTACTACTTTCACTCACGAATGCACACTGAACTCTTCACGTTGTCCTATCCTGATTCTACTCCTGCGCCACCACACGACCACCATCATCACCGATGCCACCGTATCACCATGCTGTCTCCTCTGCTTGACCTCCCCGGATTCTGACCTAGCACCGGAATGTACAAAGCAGCATGGCTATTGCAAACTTGATTTGATATTTATCATATAACGCCGGTTACTAGGCTGGTCTCCATTACGAGGTGTTGCGCAGAGAAATTTCGAAGATTTACATTTACATTGCATATGAATTGCATATGTAATTATGTATGTGTGTATGTATGTGTGTATGTATATATTCTTGCGCGGGATTACAGCCACTAAATCATGGAAAAATAAAAAACGATGACTCATCGATGTGACATTATGGACATTTTTATTTCTGTTATCAGCGCTAGCTTAGGATTTGCTTACAAAACAACGGAAGATAACGTTCGCGTTATCTGAGTATCAATGTGTGTCTCTATTTATTTATGTAAGCACCTATGCATATTTATGTATCTATGCATATTTATGTATACATGTAATATATATCTTTATGTGCGCGTATGTAGGGCCTATATAGATGTATACATATGTATACATCTAAGTAGTTGTGTCTCTATAAACTTAATGTTTTCTTTACAAAACAGATACCCAGATAAACACATTTAATTAAGATACAAAAAGTTATCAGTAAGCAGATAATTTTAATTTAATGTCAGAGAAGCATAAAAAAACTTCTGGATAAGGAAAACGTATCGGTAAGCAGATAATGCTTAGATAGCCATAAACGCAATAAAGTAATTGCAGATTAGCCGAATAAATTGTCACTCATCTCACAATTATTTTGTATGTGGAAATAATTCTGAGATGACAATTCACATAGTATCATCCTTTACAATATCGTCAAAGCCTGAACAACAGGCAAAGGCATTTGCAGTATTTAATCTCTCGCAAGCAGTCGTATCTTAAAATCGGTTGAAGACTGTGTGAGTGCCAGTGGTTCAATCGGGTAGGCTTCAACAATGTTCTGGCCCTCTGGTGGTCGTATGATAAAGCGTTGCACCAGTCCAGTGAGAAGAAGGAAGTACTCTGAACGAGCAAGGCTTTCGCCGAGACAAGCACGCCGCCCTAGTGAACAAAAAAAATTAGAAAATCACAATCAATTTTTATCAGAACTTTGTTATTGAATATTGTTATTATTATTATGCGACCGTGATCCATACCTTGGTCGCATCTTATCAAGATATACCTCTCAGCCTTTCAGGTGGGGCGGACCCGCACAAATGTAATATATCGCCAACAGTAGCCTACTGTCCGCTAACCATATCTCTGTTCCCTTGGCGTTTGAAACCCTGAACCCTAGAACTCGATTAACAACGATGGCTTGGGGCAAAATAGTAATAATAACCGCGTCGTCGCTCAGAAGAAGGCCACAGGAGGCGATCGGCAACAGCGTGCTGCACCGAGACTGCATTGTACCTCAACAGCTCCACCGGATCCACGATTATTATTATTATTATTATTATTATTATTATTATTATTATTATTATTATTATTATTATTATTATTATTATAAAAGCAGAGTTCAAGGGTCCTATTGTGCCCAGGCATGCGACAGCGTTGAACCGCTGGACCGTAACAGATAGTTTTTGAAACAGGAAGAAGATTTCTTGTTGATCTTCAGTTGTTCTGGTCAACCGTCTGCCGAGTTCCTTGATGAAACATGTTTAGGCTTTTGAAATGAATGAATTTTTAATTTAATAGTTGCAGATTAGTGTTCAAAGTGTTCGAGTGTTCAATGTTCAAAACTAGTAGGCTATTGACAATATCCGGTCATTACTGTTAATGTTTACAGTTTATGCAGGTATACTCGGAAAAAACGGCATACGTGTGACACAGATTATATTGGACTTCTTATCATTTTCTTATGATTTTGTCCACTTGTCAAATATTGTTCTAATAAATGCAAGTTGTTTAGGATATTGACTTTCTATTCTGCGCACCACATCGTCAAATCTAAGGGCACGTGATATTTTCTGGAAACGATTTCTAGTCACGCTGTCGCTGAAACAACGTCTAAACTCTACAATTGCTGTACCGGTACTACTTCATTTCTTGACTTGTCAGAATATCACTCCATGTTTAACCATAGATGGCACTGCCTTCCTTATTTATCCACTTCAGTTTCTTTTAGAATTGGATTTCTCATAACTAGTTGGAACCTGTTAGCAGACTGTCAATATTTTTGGTAAAAGATTTGCTGAGCAAACAATATATAATAGTTTACCTTTGTTAAAAATACATTTAAAATCAATGTTAGCTCAATAAAAATGTATTTGATTATTTTTACATATGTCAGAATTATTCAGCTTACACTAGGGTCAAAAATGACCCCACTGGTACTCAGTGTATAAATGGGATACCAGCGCCATCTGGTGATAGAAAATGTAAAATAAAAATTGGAATTTTGTACAAAACAGGAATACCTATAAAGTCATAAAATTTCGTTGTAGATATCTCTCATGGGGGCTGAGCAGCACTAATGGAAACTACCTCTGGGGTCATTTTTGACCCCTCTGGTACTCGCAGGATTAAGAGAATGGAACATCGTACTGATCTCTCATGCACTTCAAAGCCAATCAGAAAGTTACATTAGCAGTCACATCATTCCGTAGTAGTAGTAGTAGTAGTAGTAGTAGTAGTAGTAGTAGTAGCAGCAGCAGCAGCAGCAGCAGCAGCAGCAGCAGCAGCAGCAGCAGCAGCAGCAGCAGCAGCAGTAGTAAGCAATAGCAGTAGCAATAATAATAGTATTAATAATAATAAAGATAATAATAACAATAACAATAATAATAATAAAGACAGGCCCTAATTTGTTAATGTTTGAACAGTAAACTTTTTAAACTTTCATTTGCACGATTGAACTCAATTACTAACCAAGGGAAAATGGTATTACAGATTCCCTGTTAATCACTCGGCCCTCGTTGTCCAAAAATCTTTCCGGTCGAAATGCTTCCGGGTCTTTCCAAACTTTAGGATCCATGTGAGCAGCGTAAAGGTTTACCAGAACCTGATCAACACATATTATATAAATTATACACATAATATATAGGCCATATACATATATACACACATACCTACAAACAAAGTCATTTGTTATGTTTTTCCGATATCTGTCCGACTCAAAAATGGGAAATTTTCACTTACGCTTTATGTGTGCTTAAAAATAAAAACTGCAGTGTTTTTCGATAATAACAGTGCTGAAACTTTCTGTTTGCACCATACAGTAAAATAAATTACTTTCAGAATTTGTGATTTTCATAAAAAAATTAATATTGGGCTTTTGTAGTATTTGTTTTGGATTCCCAAAGATCCAGCTTAGGATGAGTTTTAAATATTTTAGGATTAGGGCCTACCTTAGTTCCAACCGGTACAAAGTAGTCTCCAACAGTAGTGTCGCTCATGGTCATGTGCGGGAGTGCCAATGGAATTAGAGTTCTCCAGCGCATCATCTCCAAACTTGTTGCTTCAACGAACGGTAGGTTTGGTTGGTCCATCAAGGAAGGAAGGCTCTCTCGCGGTATCACGGCATCAATTTCTGCTCTCAATCTATTCTGTACATCGGGATTGTTGGCTAAGGCCATCAGAGTCCAAAGAACAGTATTTGCAGTTGTATCAATTCCACCTGCAACTAGATCTCGAAGCGTGAAGCCCAGTTGCTCAGCATCGAAATCTGGACCCTCGTGCTTCAGATATCTTTTCAGAAAGCAATCTTTTCCACCGTCTTCGATAGCCTCATCAACCTCATTACGAAAAATCTGTTGAAGCATCTTCTCAGTGGCGATATTCTGGCGCAGTTTATTTCGGTGAAAGGGAAGAAATCTTAGCATAGGGGCAACATCTAAATCCGCATCGAAAGTATCAAACATCCGCTTGATTTGGTGTCCGAGCTCCGTCATTCCGAGGTCATAGTCCTGCCTGCGGCCAAGAATTATATTCGTAATGACGTTTGTTGCACATTGGTAAACAAGTTCTCTGGGATTAAAAGAACTTCCATTTTGTTTCAGAATGAATTCCTTGATGGATTCAAGTTCAGTTAAGATTCTTGATTCCATTATGCTTTTATCTCCAAAGCCAAGCTGTTTTAAAATGGAGAGCGTGAGTCTATGGTATCTCTTCCATTCTTTAGTAGTATTCACCATGACCAAACCTGGAGGGCAGTGGAGCACGTGATAAACAACATTAACATTAATTTTCAAACCACTTTCTAAGCGCGTCTATGAACAGTAATACTGTAAGAGGCACTTAAAAAAATGTCCAAAATCTCCAAATAGAATACAATACAAAATACAACTTGTTTTTCATTGCGGTATTTGTGCTAACATTTTTAACCGCCAATAAGTATGGATTTGAGTTTATTTATTGCCACATAGCAATCGATATTACAGTCAGTCACTGAAAGATATATATTAATTAAAGTCCAAAGATGAGATAGAATGATGTGTCCCACTTTCAGGGTCACCAAATATGTTTTAAGAGATTTTTCAGCAATAACATATTTATCAGTGTTTGTTATTTGAAAGTCCAGTGGTAAGTACATTATTTTTCACCAATATCATCTCAATGCGGGCACCAAGTAACATTTAAAATTCGTTTAATAGTACACACAAACACCACGCCCAAACTGCGTGGGCATTTATTACGCCAAACAGTTAAGCCACACAACTAAACAAAATACCCAAATTCAAGCAAATTCCAGGAAGAGGAAATAATTATTCTGTTTTAGAAGGATTCAGAAGAAGTTTATTGCTGGCCATGCCCATGTGTAAGCGTATAATATATAGTTCTATTAATAAATATTCGTGCACGCGTGCGTCATATATATATATATTATATATATATATATATATATATATACATATATTAGGGTGGTCCACAAAACTCAAGTAACAGATGTTAGTTGTCCACAAGGCTAGTTTTGTTCCTTATCATGATTATAACAATCATGCAAAATTTTAAAGAAAAAACGAAAATGTAGAGGTCAACCCATTTGACAGTTTTTATGTTATCTCACCAAAAATAGATACCGTATATTGTTCCCCAAATGGTTAATAAATGACATGAGCGCTATTTTGGATGGAGTTGGTAAATTCTTGCGATGGTTTGCAACCAGTTGAAGAATAAACTGTTTCTGTTCCTCTTTCTTTATCAGCATTCATTGTACTTTTCGATAAGACTGTTTCTCCTTCCAGCTACACTTACAGTAGGCTTATACCGTTATACGTCATTCACCGCTGTCATACGTGCAGCCAGTTCGCAAAATCTGTTGAAGACAGGATCATCTCTCCACTGTTTTGGTGGTCTCTTTTCTTTGCCTTTTTCCATCAGGACATCAAAGAAAGATGTCCTTTCTGTCGCCAAATTCCTGATAATAATCGTCCTTTGGCTGCTGGGTTTCAAGAGCACCTGGTAAATAACCGAGTATTTCTCGTCGCATTTTGTTCATGATTTTTCTCTAAAATTGACCTTTTTGTCCTTAAAATAACTTTTGATCGTCTTACATTTGGTATCCTTGTTTCTTATCACAGGTAGCCCTTATCAAGACGAGAAATGCAAGAAAGAATTAACCAATTTCAACAATTATTGGCTGAGATCTGATCATTTTTCTTCGATTTTTGTTAGATTTTGTTTCTTATGACCTTGAAATGACCTTGAATGACACTGAATTTAGTATCTATATTTTACCGGGATGTAGCTCTCATCAAAATAAACAAACGATAAAAAGTTCATCCAAATTGGACTCCTCGTTATTGTTTTGTGATAAAAAGAGTAAATCGACAATAGACCCAAGTTCCAAGACCCAAGCATGTTCCCCTTCAGTCCTCGGTGTTTAAGTAGGGTATGTTCGGGGGCTTTGAGGGACCTCAGGATAACATTTTAAAATTCTGTAAAAATTATTTCTAGACAATATATTAATAGAATAATGGGAAAAATAGGGAACGGTTGTTTTCTGTAATGTATCATTTTTCTGGACACCCCTAATGGTGCTATCTAGAGTTTTGAAGTTAGGTTGATTTTTATAGCACTCACGACAAAGGTTTTTTCCTTTGGTAAAGCAAAAGAAAATGTCTAAGTCATCCTACTTCTGTATTATTAGGCTTTGTCGAACGTTTATTTACGTCTACCCGTTCAACTAGATGTCTCTGTCTATAGATTGTAAGCCACAGGGGCGGCGCTGGGTTTTTAGTTGTGGGGGGTCCACGAAAATGAAATTAACTTGCGAGGCACTGCGAGCGCCGAAGGCGCGAAGCTGCCCACGATTAGGGGGTCTGGGGGAGCGTCGTAAGCTCCCCCAGCGGGGTCTCCGCCCCAGCCGCCAACGCTTTTTGGAGTATAATGTTGCCATATGGAGCTCATTTCAGCCACTCTGAACTAAACATTTATATAGCTTTAAAATGAACTTGATTTGTTAGTTGCTACGTTGACTTGGTCAAAAACCAGACTTCCAAAAAAATCTATTCGGATTTACACGAATTGGATAAATTGTCAGAACGACAGCTGGTGGGTCCGGATCCCTGGACCCCCCCGGCCAGCGCCGCCCCTGGTAAGCCATCTGGTTTTCGTATATTGGCATATTTGCTACCAACCTCTCTGTTGGTTATGTCCCTCGTTTAATCTGGTCTACACTCTCTCTGGGTCAATGTCTCTTGCTCTACTTGTTTATGACTTCACTTAGTACATGATTTTGGCCTATAATCTGTGCGCGTGTTTTCTGTGTTTGTGAGTCATGCTAAGCTAGATTAATGATGTTTGCGTTCCAAATACGGTATCTGTCTTTTGGTCGACATAGCGCGCGTGTCAGGATCATAGCCCGAAATAGCAACATTGTATAACTGCATCAGGCTAAGGTCGACGATCGCTGAGATGTGAAACCTCTGGCAAAGTCTAAACCAAAACCAGTTCAGTCGAAGTCCAAAGTCCAGCGTATTGCATCGTAAAGTAATGCATCGTAAAGTAAATCTCGTAAATATTTCACCGCCTCACAGAACCCAACATTATAATCTGAAAGTCTGTAAGTCATGGACTTTCATGTGATCTGGTCAGATTACAGAAAGTAAGCTGAGCAATGAGCATAGCAGCTCTCTCGTTGTAAACATTGCGCCTGTGAAAAAGCTGATTTTCGAGATTTTGGTAGAGCGCTGTAGAAATGTTGA
>JACEVL010003435.1:0-15002 GCA_020284085.1 Aporrectodea caliginosa
AAATACGTCTATGACGTAAGTTTAAACGGGGCCGTTAATACATTACAAAGAATTTCGTTTGTAAGTATGTCAAGATGAAAATGCTTTTGTATTTTTTTTAAATCGATTATTATCTACTATAGTTTTTTTAACCACATCTGTGGGGGTCGGAATTTTTCCGGACACAGTGTACATCAGGGCTCTCTGCTTGGTCCTCTTTTCTTTGCAACACAACACACCACTAGGAACATTGCTGGATAATAATCATTCGCTGGGATATTATTTCAATGCTGATGATACTCACATCTACATGTCATTTGAGAGTCTGTCATGTGACTAACATGTGTCTGCTGTATTTGATGAGGTACAGTCTTGGGTGGCGGCCAATAAACTACACCTATAGATGCTCAACCCATCGAAGACAGAATTTCTGCTACTTGGCACTCCACAGCAACTAAAACAAATTGATCGGCTTAAGCCTTCGAAATCGGGTGACATAATAATAATTTTATAGATGAGCAGGCTGATGCTGCTCGCAACTTAGGCATTGTTTTCAATTCTACCATGTTTCTCAATGGCCATTAAACCTCTTCGTTCTGCAACATATGGCAATCAGTTTGCTCCACCGTCGTGCATCGCCGCGATGAAACTGGAAGCTTTGCAATTATAGTCAGGCAATTTGCAACATGAGCTTCTTTTTCTACCTTCCATGCCTCTATTTCGCAAGCGGTTCAAGGTCATTCTGTGATCTTGCAAAAACAGGTCGTTTAACCACAAACGAGTTTTCGTGAAGAGGAGTATATAAATTAAGCACATACCTGTCAGTTGCGCTGATATGACTCGAGAGTTTTAAAAATTCTGAAGACTCATTCGTTTATGTCATCTTACTTGTTGTTCCTTCAAACTAGAATATGTCTGCTTAGGCTGATAATATAAGAAATAAATCAAAAGAAAATTGTTTACATCTGCGCGAAAAGGGAATGGAGATGCTACTGGTTGTTCCGTCAAAGTACAATAGGTCTGCTTAGGGTAGTTTATTATTCAGTGTTACTAACTATATCATCAAACGCATACGAATGCAGAACCATTGCTATGTGCGAAATTATCATTATTTGATATGTGTGTTGTGTGATGCTTCAATTAACAGTATCATTCAATCAAACAATCAATCTATCAACCAACCATCAATCAAAATGAAGCGAAATATAATTAAAATCCAAATAGGCCTATAATAAATTCTTTCAACAGTTGATATATATATATATATATATGCCATATATATAGGCTCCTATACAGTAGGGACCCGGGCAAGTCCTTCACCTCGCAATTATTGCTCATGCAGCTTGGCGTGAAACCACGGATTCAGATATTCAGCAGTAGTCGGGAGCGCCTCTGAATGGATGGGAGATCTGGTAGGGGCGCTATATACAGACTTCAAGTTCAAATACAATACAATATGAATACAATATATATATATATCAGCTGTGGTGAAGGCCCCTATGTTTATTTCACATAGTGAGTTACTATTAATCCTGGCCAGACAAAAAGATCCAACAAACTTTATTTGCTAAAACATTTAAACAATAACATCATCGTTACCATCAACACTGACGATGTGTGAAATTAGAAATCATCGTTGCAATAACTCTGCGATTGCATTTACGGAACAGTAACAGCGTGAGAGTACACATAGATGTAAAACTTGAACTGAGTGAAAACACGAACAAAGCTAGGCCTACATCATGTGAAGTAAACCATATATTATGGGATCAAACTTCAAAGTTAGCGTAGATCATCTGAAGTGCAATCACAGAAATGGTTCGACAGAGTTAAGAGGCTTATAACTAGACATAAGAATTATAGGCTTACCTAAATTGAACTAAAATTGTCACAATAAAACAAACACAAAAGCATCATCCTTGAATATGTATAATCCTACAGGAACACTCAGTTGTACTCTAGTAAAGCTCTTACTTTGAATACAAAGGTGATATGCATGAATTCGTTCGTGCATATCATCATAGATTGAGAGCATATCATCATAGATTGATTATTCGTAATTTCATAACTAGACAACCTGTCCACACTTCCATTTTTTATTCTTTGTCTTTCTTGACATACCTCGCGTGAGAATGTTCTCTGGTCTAACTGGGATTTGCAATGCTTTTCTCAGGTATGGTTTCTGACATAATTTTGCAGATTGAAAATGGTTTACAAACTTGAGCCAGATGTGGAGTGGATTTTTTCGTGACGTTTGAAGAGCATGGGAACGTTTTCTTACACATCAGGTATGGTTTCTCTCCAGTAATATGTTCTCGTGTGACTCTTGAGATCACCTTTACGAATAGCTTTAAACTCACATAATTGGCAGTGGTGGTTTTCTCTCTAGTATGAATTTTTGTATGACGTTTAAGACTACAAGGTTGTGTAAACTGTTTTTTGGCATGTCTGACACTGGAATGGTTTTCTCCAGTATGGATTCTGGCATGTATTTGTAGCGTTGAAGATGTGGCAAATGGTTTATCACAAAGAATACACAGAAATCGTTTCTCTTCAGGGCGGGTTTTTTCATGATTTTTCAGACCTGAATACGATGAGAATGTTTTCTGACATATCTGGCAAAGGCATGGCTTCTCTCCAGTAAGCGTCATCGTGTGCCTCTTTTGATATTAGTTTTAAACTCACATAACTGGCAGTGGTATGGTTTCTCTCCAGTGTGAATTCTTGTGTGATTTTTAAGATCACAAGATTGGATAAACCGATTTTGACATGTCTGGCACTTGTATCAGGTCTTTTCTCCAGTATGGATTCGAACATGATTTCTCAGTTGAGTAGATTGGGAATACCTCTTCTTACATATCTGACATTGTTATGGTCTCCAGTATGGATTCTAGCATGACTGTGAAGCATTGAAGCTTTGGAAAATGTTTTGTTACAAAAAATACATAGAAATGGTTTCGCTTCAGAGTGGGTTTTCTCGTGACTGTTAAGACCTGAAATGCTTGAGAATGTTTTCTGACATACCCAGCAAAGTATGTCTTCTCTCCGGAATGCTTTCGTAAATGGGTCTTAAGACTAACTTCAAACTTAGTTTTAAATTCACACAACTGACATTTGTACGGTTTCACTCCGTTATGAATTCTTGCATGACGTGCTAGATGTGAAGAATGGGAAAAACTTTTTCGACATTTTTGATATTTGTAAGGCATTTCTCCAGTGTAGATTCTTGCATGATATTTCAGACTGCAAAGACGAGAAATACTCTTTTGACACATTTGGCATTGGTAAGGCATGTCTCCAGTATGGATTATTACATGACGTGCTAGATTTGAAGATTGGGGAAAACGTCGTTGACATATTTTGCATTGGTAAGGACTCCAGTATGGATTCTTGCATGAATTATTAGATGGGAAGACTTAGAAAAACGTTTTTGACATATTTGGCATTGGTAAGATTTCTCTCAGGATGGATTGTAATATGGTTCTGCAGCTGGGAACTTTCTATCTTTTTGTTTGTTGCATTTACGATGGAATATCCTAATGAATGTTTGAAAAAAATGCTTTTCGACATCATGATTGTGGAGTTTGTGCATCAGATATGATTTTTGCACAAAGCTAGAGTGGAAAAACTGAAACTGTTGTAAGTTTCTGTTGACTGATATTATTGTCCAAGCCCTCCATTTGTTTGCCTTTTCCAGTTTGAAGTTCTCTAAGCATTCAGTAGAAATCTAAATATAGGGCATGTATTTTTGTCTTGCATACATTTATTCATATTATTAACCCCAAAATAGAAGGCATCATAGTTGTATTAAAAAGATATATAGTTATTAAGGCAGAATCAGAATTCCGCGATGTTGATCGCCTAAAACACAGTATCAATTTGCAAAGACAATTATAATAATAATAATTATTATTACAATAAAATCATTGCACACGAACAATAGAATAGTCCTTGCACACTGTATTCAAAAGAATGAGCATGAGTCAATTTTTGGTATTAGATTAAATTAATGTACAGGTAACAAAGTGGAAAATTTCAACATAACATGAAACAAACTTATTATCGCCTTTATTTCGGACCACAATTTTTCAACATACCAATTTGGTTCATTTAGGAGTTGAATCCTCATGATTGTTAAATACATGAGCATCTTCAATGTAGATTAATTCTCGGTAGCGGAGTGGACACCTATACAGCGTATCATTCGTAGCGTACACCTTTCGAATCAAATTATTACCGCATGTATTTGATATTTACAGTGCTTTTTTTCTCCCAAAAAGGTTCCGGAACTCAATTAATTCAGAACAATTAAAGGAGCATATTTTATGCTCATATTTCTATTTCATATAATCAAATATCAATAAATACTGAAAACACTGAAATTCAATTAAAGGATCTAACTAATTTTAAATAAATTTATATTATTAATTTTTAATATCTGAAAAAGGTTCCGGAACGCCGTTCCGGACCGCTCCGGCTGAAAAAAAGCACTGGATATTTATAAACGGAAGTATACACAACCATAGACGTCATAAAATGGTCTGACCAATTTGCAGCAGGCCCAGATGTTGGTAGGCTAAGTAGGTAGTAGTGCAAAAATTTATGTATGGTAACGGAATGGACATTATTTCAGGTGACAGCTGAAAATAATGCACTTAGCCACAATAAGTACTGTTTAATTTGATAACAAACTTATTAATTGAAGGGCTGACCCACATTAAATCCTCGGAAAAACTATCACTTGTAGTCGTAATTCTATAATGTTATTGGGGCAATGTGTGAATGTGACGGTAACGGAGTGAACATTTTCAAATTAAAACTCACCAGATAAAACAAACAGTAAAGCATATTACCAAAATAGCTATGAAACAATAATCTCCTCAATTGTAAATTCATAGAAATAATTGATTTGAAGAGGTTTATTTATAAAATCGTTGTGACAACAAAATGTCTAATATATCTAATAGCGGAAATGATAACAAATAAATAATAATAATAATAATAATAATAATAATAATAATAATAATAATAATAATAATAATAATAATAATAATAATAATAATAATAGGCTAATAATTAATCTCGAGTCCGTAATTTTGCTAAATTCACTATGTCGAATAACAGGACCAGGGTTTCAATTGTTGTATTTCATGCATCTAGTAAGCTAGCACTCGGTTTAAACAACCTTTATTCTACGTTTCAAGAATTATTTGGTAATTACAATTTCTGTCGAATATTGAGTTATATTTAGGGCGTGTTTCAGTAGCGCAAACACGCACACAATCTACACATCCAATGTGACAATGATGACCCATTTGTTTCAAGAACAGATGTCAACTGTTTTGAAGATGCGGTCAAAGCAGGAAGAATAGGCTTTACTGCGGCTATACGGCGCAAGTCAAGTCGTTTCGACTATTGCACAGCTCCAAACATATTTATTGTGTAATGCCTATCCCGCTTGTTAATTGTTTTTGAGGAGCCCTAAGGCCGTATTACTGCGCCATATAAATTGTCGTTATTATATGTGATGCGGTATCCCAAAACCAGGCGGAAGGTAAAAATTTTTTTATCTTTGTAGATCTTTTAAAGATCTTTCCAAAATGCTAAAGGTATTCTTCGTGGGCCTATCCGTTGCGAAGATATGAGGTTTGGAAACTGAGCCCTTCACGAGAAATTATTTAGAGAAAAACGCCAAAGAAGATAAACAAATGTCATCTATCATAAAGCCTTGAGAATAAAAGGTACCGCTTCAGCCTTCACGCTGAAATTTTTACAGCTTATAAACGTACATGTCTACCAACAGCTCCTAAATTTTAAACACAGTTGCTACATAAATGACTGCGAAAACGTGATTTTGAAGATGTATGCAGATCAAAATAGCCAGAGTTGCAGCGGGGTCAAGGGCAATCTCGCACGCGAGACCTTGTTTTGACCAATCAGCGCTCTACATTGGGTATTTAAATGATCACGTGACAGCATTCTGACCGTTGTTTACACGAAATTCGAGTTTAGGGCCCTAGTTTCTGTGTTATTTTTGGCGGATAAATTAATTATTCAGCATTGAAAGTCTGTGATTCGCTTAAAGGGAAGACCAAGCTTTTAGAAGATGTATGATGTCATGGGAGTTTCTCCGTCGCTATTTATAACCGCTGCGCGCAAAGCAACCCAAAAAATGAGAAATTGAACGACAAATAATTTCTCTCACAACTTTGCAATATTATTCGAAATTGTATGAAAATAATAAATGAATAATGTTAAAAAGGGCAGAATTATATTCTTAAAATATCAAACAACGCAATAATGATATAAAACGATTTTCGCTAGAAATCAAAATAACCCGCTATTTTGAGTGATTAGGCCTACTCGTTATAGGTTTTGCCGACTTCCGCCTGGTTTTGGCATACCGCATCACATATTATTATTATTGCTTACGAAATCTATATGTAATAAACTGAAGAACCACGGGAGAAGTCACATTTTCAGGGTGAAAACCAAAATGAAATGAAAAATTCAAAATACATTCCAGGTCCAAAGCCATTTATAGCCATTATAGGCATAACGTTCTGTTGGAACGGTAGAGTGCCTTCATCATAACTTTCAAAAGTCGCCACCACTTTTGCCTCTCTCTATGTTGGCTAGAATTAAGTTTCGCCGCATGCCAATGATTCACGAGGGAATGTTGTTTAGCTCTACTGTGCTGGTCTCAGTACCGGGTATCGTCTACAGATTAGCAGTTGTGAAACGAAATGTAAACATGTACTTTTTATCTTGTCGACAGTAAAGTGGCGAATAAAACCTACTAACGTCTTATAATTATAGGGAGGGTGGAGAGGGAGAAGGGAAGGGCAGATGGTGGGGAGAAGATTTGTCAACACCACTGTGAACGGCAGAGTAACGCCCTTCATAGCAATATAAACTTATCAAGAATGTAATATGCGTTAAGTTCTTTTATGTCGAACAGATATCTAGAGAGATTTATGTTGGTTTACCGTTGAGCAGCCTAGGCCTGCAAATTGACGAACTAAAGTAAACGAACGACGGTTATGCAAAACCCCCAATATCAATTGCGGTTCGCTAGTTGTGAGACTCTATACTGATGGTTTTTTTAATTGAACGTTCTACTGAAAAGGAGAAGCAATTGAAAATTGAGAAAAATTATTAATCATCGACGATTACTATTAAATAATTATTAAACAGTAGATTTGAAACCTTACCAAGTAGACTAGTCTAAGTGAAAGTCTGAAGTCGTTGAAAATAGTGACGTCATCACTCTTTGTGCTTTTTACGTGACCAAGGAGTTTATGTCGTATTATAAGAGGTGTCAGATTTATTCTTGATACAGTATTGCATTTGGAAATCAGAAGTTTACACTGCACTAAACTACCGTGTCAATTCCATATTAAATTGATTTTGCGAGTTGGCCTATTTTAAACACAGCATGACTTCGACAGATTTTCAGACATTTGTTGCAATTTTTTACAAGATATGGGAATATTAAGACTTGAAAGTCGGTCAAGAATTAATCCTAGGGCTACCAAGCTTTTTGTGACACGGACTACCAAGAAGGGGTGGTTGCCACCCCCCAATAATGTTTTTATGCATAAAATTGTTTTCATATGGAATATAATTTTTGCAATTTAGGTAGCTGTAGCAGATTCATTGGCGCACATTTTGAGGTAAACATCATGGTGGTAGCCCACGCCATTCAAAAGTTATACCCGATATACCTGAGGCACCAGAGGGGGTGGATACCACCCACCCTAGTTTTTGTCTGTAGCGTATTCAGTTTTCTTCCCAGAAGAGAAACAAATACACCATTCGTTAGAGGGAATGTAGGGCTTCATTTGCATACTTAAATGTTTGTCTTTTGAAACCGGAAGTGATCAAAATAAATAATAATACCCGTAATATGCGTGAAAAATGGCTGTTTTTGTTTGTAGCGTATTCAGTTTTGCATGTACATGTATAATATGTATGGATGCATATTTATACGTAGTCTATATAAACATGTGTAGGTATGTATTTGTGTATCCTGGATACACAGATCAGTTTCAAAACACACATAATCGTATATTTGTTTATCCAAAAGGTACAAAATGTACGCAATAATATAAAATATCGCTAATTATCGGTTCCTTTGTTAAAAATGATGTAATTTCGAGGTGCATTCACATAATGTACAACTAAATATACCATTCTGTGCAGAAATGAATGCTGAATCCAATGCTGTATTAAAAGTTATGATATGTGAAACCAAACACGAAATCCAGGGGGTCGTCTCAACCCCCCCTTGGTAGCCGATGTCACAAAAAAGCTTGGTAGCCCTGGGGTTAATAAGCGCTTACTGAAAGCAGGATGTTTCACGAGCAACAAATCATGTACGTATCATGCCTATGTGAAATTGCTAGAGCTACGGGAGATGTAGCAAGTGCCTAAGTCCAATAGTTTCCGATGGCGTTACACTGACAGAAGATTAATGATGTCCATGCTTTTCAGATCGGGGTCAAATTCTCAGACGATAATACTAGTTCAATCGTCCCAGCAGACGCCCCACTCATGCAGCCAATAAAGAATAAAGAATTTCACAAATTCACAGGCCAGCGTCTACGCATAATCATGTCAGACAGATTCTCACACAACTTTTTGGAAATTTGTCCTTATTGATATGATAAGTTTTATTATTTGGAAGTAGCCTACTTGATAATGTGCTATAACGTCATTACGAACAGTTTATTATTCCCATAGTGCTGTGTGATGTTTTGGAAGACTAGAAATAATAGCGGCAATCTGGTAATTCTTCATCTAGGCATGAACCCCATGTTTAGCATCTCATATACGACATGTAGGGGAGAGCTACCATGAGTGGACCGCAAACTGAGATTTGCTGAATGAATGTTACCCAATTTCTAAAAGGAAATTATACCATAATATTATGATGGTCTGATTAGTCGAGTATGTTGTTAATAAGCAAAGAACAGATAGGCTAGTATTCATGAATTTATGAAAAATAACTAAATCATCTTGAGCGGTAGCCTAATATGTCTATTCAAGGCTACCTGTTTCCTTAAATCGACCACAGTTGAAGAATGGGACATAATTATGTCATATTATTTTAAAGAATGCTACCGAATTTCTAAAAATGCCTGCAATGATACAATTAATATTCAACCGCGCAAGAATACAACAGTTGAAAATTATGTTAAATGAGTATCTAGGGTATTAATTGGCGGTGGTCCAATTAAGGCAAGGGTTCATTTGGGGAAACTTTACCCTAGTAATTAGTTTGTTGCTGGGCGCATCTCTTGTGGGTGATCTATTGAGCACTGACATCAACTGTAATTCTTCTAATGTTCTGTTCTGGCTAATTGACCTATAATAATCGGTAATGTCACAATACAAATAGAACCAGTCATGTAGATAAACTGTTGCAATTAGTATTTTCCGTCCACATGACCCAGCAGGGCAATAATTATTAGAATGCTACTCTATGTTTGTGCGGCAGCAGAAACCGGAGGGCATCAACCGCAATTTATCATGCGCTAGGAAAGCCTCGCTCAGTTTAGAATAAAAATATTTAACCCGAAGCATCTGCTGCCAAAGAGATGCAGTCAGTGGACGTGAACGTTTCTTTGTTAGTCAATTCACTGAAGAAATTTAGATGCGATGACTTTTCGCGTGGCTTATTACTTTGTAGCGTTTGCAGTAATATTAACGCATAACTTGATCTTTCCAGTGAAAGGACAGCCGACTGTAGGTCTACAGGAATGCCAAAATGGAGACTCATCGATCAGCTTCGTAGCAGAGATGCAGCAGCTAAGGGATGAGATACTTGGTGAACTAAACAAGCAAGTTCAAGGTATTCACGAGCTTCTTAATGCATCGTTCCAGAAAATGAAAAATCATCAAGACACCATTATGGAGAGTCTTCAAGCAGTTGACCGACGTTCGCAGGAGCAAGATATCTACATCAAGCAAGTTCAAAGTATTCATGAGCTTCTTAATTCATCATTTCAGCAAATGAAAAGTCAGCATACTTCCGCTATAAGACGTCTTGACGTGGTTACCCGACTTTTCCTTTATCACGATATCTCCGTCAAGAATCAAACACAGAATTCGTGGAAATTCACAATTGGTAAAGTAAAATGTTTATCGAGTAACGGCAGTTGCACTGGGCTCTAGCAGTCCGTTATTAAGCTGAATATAATGTTCAAAGTTTCATATCCATGACTGTGTTCGAGTGAAACTGTGGTTATGAACTAAATATCAATAATCATTATGGCCTACCTCAGGTTCTCCTGCGCGGTAATGCATTTCGTAAAAACAAAAGCAATAACCTAACCAGTATAATTACTATTTTTTATTCTTGGTAAAATTATCTCTCTATGGAAAATATAGATCAGGCTAGGAGTAGCCTAACCTAATAATTATGGTGTCACATTATTATTAATGTAATTGTAATTAATTCTATTATCGTTGTCATCATCATCATCATCATCATCATCATCATCATCATCATCATCATCATCATCATCATCATCATCATCATCATCATCATCATCATCATCACCATCATCATCATCATCATCATCGTCATCATCATCATCATCGTCATCATCATCATCATCATCATTGTTATTTTTATCATTTCTATGATTATTATTATTTAATAGCTTCTAAACCGCAGGTGTAAACTGCACAAGGTATCATCTGATGGCGCACCGATGCTAAGCCTCAGTCAGGTAAACATCTAGAACAGTGCTTCCCAAACTTTTCAGTGTCACGGACCGGCAGAAATTTTCCCGCTGGAGGAGGATCGGTGCCAAATATTGATTATTATTATTTCTCTTGCTCGTTTTCAATCACCTAAATTTCTCAGAATCCTCACAAATTATCAAAATTGATATAAATGCATGTTAGCCAATTACATAACTATTGCCCTTTAAATGCTACCCTAATAAGTCTTGTTTTTTTATCACTTTTAAAAATATAATAGCCATTAAATTTAGTTGTTTCCGAGACAATTTGACCAGTTTCTTGACTCACTTTGCGGACCGGCAACTGAGGACTCGCGGACCGGCACCGGTCCGCGGACCACCATTTTGGGAAGCACTGATCTAGAAGACCAGACATCTAAGAATGAGACGGCCTCTGGTGTATCTGCAGTTTGCAAAGATACGTCTTAGGTAGAGAACGAGATGACTCAAAAGAAAATTGTCCTGAGAGGACGCTGGAGTGAAAGTAGACGTACAATTCCACGTCCGGTAGTAACAGACGCCATGTATACTGGAAGTCACATCAATGAACGATATCCACTGTGCACTGTTCTTTCTGATCGATATAATTATGACTGCTAGTATGCTACAAGGCAAACTGGAAGTCACATTACTGACCATTTTTACTTAGACGGTTACTGTGTGGGAACATTAGGTCTTGACTTCATCCGATCCTTTGCAAGCATTCTCATCCTCAATGACAACCGCTTTAACAGCTGCTCACTGCTCTGATCTCTCTGGCAAACGGACATCGAACTCTGGACAACTCCTCTGCTACCACGCAGCGCTCATGAATAAGCCCTGCAAATACCTTTAGATTAGCGCTTTATAAATTAATAGTTTACGATTACGATAACTTACACTTGCTCAGTGTCATCTATGGGATGCTAGATTTTCTTGGATATTCGTGTTAAATATAAGCATAATAATAATAATAATAATAATAATAATAATAATAATAATAATAATAGGCCTAATAATAATAATAATAATAATAATAACAATAACAATAACAATAACAATAAAAAATAATAATAATAATAACGCGGTTGCCTTCCAGGGCACCAATGGCATGTCGAGGTTGTCCGGCGCTGAGGAGGTAACAGTAACACTAAACCTTATAACAATGACATAATAATAATAATAATAATAATAGTTATAGTAATAATAATAGTAATAATAATAATAATAATAATAATAATAATAATAATAATAATAATAATAATAATAATAATAGTAACAGTTATAGTAATAATAATAGTAATAGTAATAGTAATAGTAATAGTAATAATAATAGTAATAGTAGTAATAATAATAATAATAATAATAATAATAATAATAATAATAATAATAATAATAATAATAATAATAATAATAACAGCAACGCTAATAATGATAACAGTTTAAACCCATTCGTGTCGTGTTATACGCAAATTCTTGGATAAGAATAATCACTGGACAACAAATTTTTAAAAATGTCATGTTACTGAAATGAAATTAGTCAGTTCTTATCAATTTGTATGTGCTGAACACGAATATGACAGTGAAATTGCAGAATTGGCTCTAGTTTTTTGTAATCTCAAATGAAGTAATTTTATATCGCACAATGCATTCCAATAGTGATACACTTACGGTTAATATTTGTAAAAACCAGGTCATAGACTAGTTCTTAGATTTTTTTGCCTGTCTCTTGTACAGCTGTTCGGGAGCATCTCTGCGGAGTGTCCAGCAGTAGTCAGCCAACATTGTAGTGGACCATTTTCCCTGGTACCTTTGCTCCATTGTTGCGATATCTTGATGAAAACGTTCGCCATGTTCGTCACTAACCATACCACAGTTGTCAGGGAAGAAATTCAGATGGGAGTGAAGGAAATGCATCTTCAGAGACATATTGCAGCGAAATTTCTGGTACTGCTTGAGCATGTCTTCTACTAGTTCCTTGTAGTTTTCTGCCCTAACATTCCCCAGAAAGTCTGTAGACACTAGACGAAAAGCATTCCATGCTTGTTTCGCATCACCCTCCAGCAAGTTGTTGAAGCGGTCATCTTTGAAAAGTTCTCTAATCTGAGGACCCACGAAAACTCCCTCTTTAATCTTTGCTTCGCTGAGTCGAGGGAATTTTTCATGCAGGTATCGGAAAGCTGGCGAAGTGCGGTCCATGGCTTTCACGAAGTTCTTCACCAAACCTAGTTTGATGTGAAGGGGTGGTAGTAGGATTTTTGAGCCTCGACCAGAGCTGGGTGCTGGATATTCTTCTGTCCAACTGCCATGTTTTGTCTTGGAGTCCATTCCTTCCGCACGTAGTGCAACTCTTTTGCCCGACTATCCCACTCACACAAGAAATACATATATTTTGTATATCCTTGCTGCAGTCCCATTAAAATGGCAACTACCTTCAAATCACCGCACAGGTGCCATTTGTACCTGTTATAGTCAATGTAATGCAGTAGCTGTTTTAGGTTATCGTATGTCTCTTTCATGTGGACAGCATGCGCTAATGGAATAGATGGAAGACGGTTTCCATTGTGCAAAAGCACAGCCTTAAGACTCAGTGTCGAAGAGTCTACAAAGAGTCTCCATTCTTATGGGTCATGAGTGATCTGTAAGGCATTCATGAGGTCGTCAATATTGGAACAGAATACCAGATTACCTTCCTTCATGAAGAAAGGTTCCAACTGTTGATGGCGCTTTCTATATGAAGTGATTGTGACATCTTCTTGTAAAAGATTCCATTGTTGGAGTCTTGATCCTAGCAACTCTGCCTTGTTTTTGGATAAGTCCAAATCACGAACAAGGTCATTTAGTTCTTCCTGTGTTATTCTGTGTGGGGTTGATGATGCACCACAGTGAAAATCGGGATCACTGCACGCTGACGGACCAGGAGAAGAACATGTCGGCTCACCCTTGTCCTCATCGGATGAATCAACGAAAATAATATTATATTCTGCTGGAGGTTCTGGAATAGGAAATCCATCACCATGTGGAACTGGTCTCAATGCAGACGGAATGTTTGGGTAGACTATTGTCGACTTCTTTTGCTTCGTTATTCCACCGGAAAGACGAGGAACCAAGCAGAAGTAACAGTCATCTACGTGGTTGCTTTGCTCTCTCCACACCATGGGAACTGCAAACGGCATTGATGGTCTTTTGCCATTCAACCACTGTGAAAGCTGTGTTGTACATGTAGCACAGCATATATGCGGGACCCATGGCTTGTCTTGGTCACCAACCTTGCATCCGAAGTAAGCATGATATGCCTTCTTGACTTGAGAAGTGATACTTTTCTTCTGGTTGGCAAATGTCACTTCCCCACAAATGTAACAAAAGTTGTCCACAGTATTTACGCACTTCCGAGGCATTATAATTTACTGTTCTGTATTGTATCTAAATGGATAAAGTAATAATAGCTAGTTTTATAAAACAGTAACTTAAACTGTCTCGCACAAAGTCTGTAATATTGTAAATGCTCAACCGTTCCGACTCGGCTTTATATAGTACACTGCTGACGTCATCTTACGTGAGCAGCCGACTGGCTGTACCTTTACATTGCATCAGAAAATGACGTAATAAAAAAAAATGAACTGTGCATGATGTGTCCATGATGGGATGATGCAATGAGGTGGAATATTACATCATTCTAGATTTATTTAGGATATTGTCGCAATTCTACTGCATAAATTTACATGGTGAAACATAAGAAATGAACTATATGAAATATTTTCAAAACGAGAGCCAATAAAAACTTTTTATGGTTATATTCGTGTTCAGCACACCAAGATGCTACACATTAGGGCCTTTTCCAGTCAGTAACGATTTCTATGTTGACCAGTGTAATTGGTGTAATCGCCAAAACCGTTTTTGGTATCTTGAAAGGAAACATGATTAACAACGTAATTTAGCCTATCATTTTCAGCCATAGAACCATTGTGAAAAGTGGCATTACAACTTTAAGGCAGTATTGTCTATCCAGATTGCCATGGAATACATTGACAACTGAGTAGATTATTTCCTCTCACATTCTAAACAAAGAGTTTAAAGTGACTAGAAGGGTGTCACGACAATTCGTCTACAGACCTTTCGTCTCGACACTTCGTCTACTAACAGACATTTCGTATATAGAAATTTCGTCTACGACGTTACTTGATATTGTAACTTTAAAATGGAAGCTGGATTGATAGAAAAAAAACTGTTTCCCTAAATGGAAGTGGGATTGATGAAAACATTCCGATGTTGAAATGGAAGATGGATTGA
>JACEVL010003436.1:0-13359 GCA_020284085.1 Aporrectodea caliginosa
AAAAGACTATCATTTTGAAAAACTTCCAAAAACAAATAAACTATAACTTGTTTTAATGGATCATGTGCCTCTGAGTAGGCTTCTTGAAGAGGCGATGTGTAAATATCCTGATCGGATGAATGAATGAATAATAGGCCTAATTGTAAATCCTATTTAGGATACATGGCAAACTAATAAGACAATTCAATGTAGATTACAATTTACAAGCCATTATTTTAGTTTAAAATAGAGTAGGCCTAAATTAAAATTACAGAAAATGTTTAAAATCATTTGCCAATGTTAAAAGAATAATTGAAAATTAATTGGTAATTGAATTACAATCAAAATGTAATTGTAATTCAATAACTTCCACAATCAGGTAATTGTAATTGTAATTCAATTACATTTACAAACATGTAATTGCAATTATAATTGAATTACATTTACAATGTAATTGATAGGGCCTACAACACTGAGTAAGCAGTATATCAATGATCACGATAACTGCCATCAATCGAGCCTCTGTTTTCACCCAAAAATTATTTAATCATTCAAACTTCTATTTAAGAGAAAATATGTTTTTTCATCAATCCAACTTCTAAATAAGGAAAAATTTATTTTTCATTAATCCGACTTCTATTTCAGCAAGAATTATTCTCATCAATCCGACTTCTATTTATGGTAGCATTTATTTTCATCAATCCAGCTTCTATTGAAACAAACACTTAGCTTCATCTACCCAGCTTCTATTTAAGGAAACAATAATTTTCATTAATACAGCTTCTATTTACGTAAAGATTTAGTTTAAGAAAAGCCAACTTCCATTAAGGCAAACAATTATTTTAGTCAATCCAGCTTCTATTTTGAATCTAAGTCCTTGCTTCAATAGAAGTTGGATTGATGAAAATAACTGTTTCCATAAGTAGGCCTAGTAGGCTAGTTGGTGATGAGAATAATTCTTTGCTTTAATAAAAGTTCGATTGATAAAAAAAATTTCTCATGAGGAAGCTGGATTGATGACAGTTAGCCTATCATGGACATTCTTACTTACAAACGTCAAGTACGACACTGAAGACATTAAAACAATCTAGCCACGTAAACTACGGAATAACCGTTTGATTGATGAAAAATAATAATGCTACAATGGGCGAATAATAATAGTAGGCCTACGCTAAAACGATAGATTACCAGAAAATGTATTTACTGCTTCATGGAATGATGGCGGCGCGATAAAAATCGATTTGCACTGTTTTAACTAGGGCTGGGCATTTAACGCGTTATTAACGCGATTAAATTTTTTTACGCAGTTAACGATTGTTAATAGATTGTCACTGCGTCCAATTATTTCTAGAAATGCGCTAAAACAATTCTTGATAAAACCTCTGTTTAAACTTTATATTTTAAAGTAAAATCTGAAAAGTAAAAACAAGTAGGTAGTGTTGTTTTAATAATGTCTCAATTTTAGTTTTAGTTTTAGTTATGATTGTTAGTCTTCATTTTTAGTTTTAGTTTTATTGTGTGTCAATATTAGTTTTAGTTTTCGTTTTAGTTTTTATGGATCAATTTTAGTTTTAGTTTTAGTTTTAGTAAGCTAATTTTAGTTTTAGTTTTAGTAAGTTTATTTCAGTTTTAGTTGTAGTAATTTAGTTTAAGTTTAAGTTTTACCAATTATTTAATTCCATTTAAATTTTAGACACAAAAAACCAAATATTCAGGGTTTGGTTGTTCCAGCACCACCAGTCACTTGAAGTTTGGTTATTTTGCATAATATTATTAGTTTTCCTAATTATTCGCCATTTATTGTATGGGTTTTAGCGTTGGTCGAATACAAGATGGATTAACGAAAAGAATTCTTACTATATAGATGTCGGATTGATGAAAATAATTTTTACTTAAATAGGCTGGAAGTGGGATTGATGAAAAGATTCTTGCTTAAATAGAAGCGGTATTGATGAAAAATAATTGTTGTTTAAATAGAAGCTAGAGTGATTAAAAGAATTTCTGCTAAATAGAATCTGGATTGACGAAAAGAATTCTTGCCCAAGTCGAAGTTGGATTGATGAAAAATAATAATGCTACAGTGGATGAATAATTAAGAATGCTAAACTGCGAAAGTAGAAGTGCTAACACAGCACTGTGTCGCATCAATCTCAATACTATATAATAATAATAATCCCAAACAGGGCTGTCCTTTGGTCGACCATTGATACTCGTCACGCTGCAAGTCAGAGACGAGTGAGGCTTTCGACATTACTGCATTAATCAAGTGAAATTGTCGCAGTAAAGTACCACAGCTTTTGTTAAAATCGAAATAGATGAATTCTTAGCGGAAAGTAAATAAAGAAAAACTGAAAGTAGCAACATCTCGTTCTCATTTCCTCGCGTGTCTTAAAATAATTAGGCCTATACGAACATATGTTAGCAGAGCATACCTTTGCACATAATGCACAAGGCAGTACAATACAAATGGTGAATTAAGTAAGTAAAGAAAAATTAAAAAAATATTTTTTGATAAATATAGTTTTAGTTTTCGTTTGATCAATTTTCGTTTCGTTTCAGTTTTTATTGCTACAAATTTCGTTTTAGTTTTCGTTGTCTGCGTATTTTAGTTTTAGTTTTAGTTTTCGTCAACGAAAACGTTCAATTTTCGTTAATTACCATTTTCGTTTTCGTTTTCGTCAACGAAAACAACACTACAAGTAGGCTAGTGAAAGCATGTACGTGTGCCTGTTGTTTAGGCTATATCCTGCATGTATATATATATATAGCGCGTATTCGTTGTAACTACTCAGAGTCGGTAGTGTAGCCTAGTTGTTCTTGTTATCCATTGTGACAAGTCATGCTTTAAAAGGCAAACCCTTAGTTTAGGTTGGTAAATTATTTTATATCGTCAAATTAAAATGGAAGCTGGATTGAGGAAAAAATTGTTTCCCTAAGTGGGAGTGGGATTGATGAAACCATTTCCGTCCTTAAATAGGCCTAGAAATTGGATTGCTGGAAATAGTTAATTTTTACCGTAAATAGAAGCTGGATTGACGAAAATAAGTTTTTTATGCAATAGAAGCTGGATTGAAGTAGGCTAAATAATTGTTTCCGTAAGTAGAAGCTGGACCCATGAGAATAGTTCTTTGCCTAAATAAAAGTTCCATTGATGAAAAATATTTTTTGGGTTAAATAGAATTTGGGTCATTTTTTCATGAAATGGAAGCTGGATTGATAAAAAAATTCTTTGCAAAATGGAAGCGGGATTGATGATAGGCTAGTCATCTGGGACACAGGTAGACTGCTTACTTACCAACGTGGAGTAGGCCTACGGCATTGAAGACACTAAAATAATTTACCAACCAAAACTGCGAGATAACCCGTTAAAAATTAATCGCTTTATATTTTAATAGTGCGATTAATTTCGATTAAAATTTTTAATCGTTGCCTACCCCTAGTTTTAACAATTACTATTTGCATACCGGAGGTTCTTCTCATTCGTTTTATTTCGCTTCTTTGACATTCTCCTTCATCGATCATTTCGTCAGAAATCGCAAGTTCTTTGTTGCAAGCCTTTGCCATTTTGCACTATTCGCTTTTCCCCGACTTTACTGCAGGTCCGCTTTCAACCATAATAATTATATAGGCTATAGATATCGATGTTTCAGCGAAGGACGTATTATCAATGATGTGTAACTATTAATAGAGAGCACGGTGCAATGTTTATTTAACGACTCGCCGTGTTTGGCGTTATTATTATGCACAGGAGTTGAAACTCTTTATAGCCTACGTCGTCGTCGTGCGACCAGTTTTGGGGCGATTATCGGGTGTAGAATAAATGTCGCATATTCTTGTCTACATAACAAACGAATTCACTTAATTATATTTGCGAAGGCAGATAGACGAATAATTGTTTGCGAAGTAAAAAAAATTGCCTTTGATAATTCAAAACACTAATCACACCAGGAACCGAAATTTGAAGTGGGGCGACATCTGTCGATGAGTGTGTAATGGATATAATTGACATCCGCCTTAAGCAGCGAGGCCTAATCTGCCCCTCTGGGAATTGGGAACCGGACTCAGACCTCCTTGTGACAGTAGGCTACCTATGATAACCCCTCTAACTCGACGCGACGCTCGTCAATAAGCTGGTGCCCCGCGCTTGGCTTCCGAGTGGAACTTTTGAAGTTTGAAGTTTTGAAGTTTACAAGTTTACGATTCGATATAGAATTATTTTCCTTTAAATATTGATTCCTTACCTTTCAATTACGATCTTTGTGGACCATTATATAGCAGACTCCTGTTCACTAATGTGCAATGTTCTGAACCGTTGGTTCCGAAGCCTAGACACTAGACAACCTCACCTTTTCCGACCACATCAGCCAGCTATCTCGCACCTGCTATATGCAACATTGCACATCCGCGACCTTCGTCGATTGCGCCCAATACTTGATTACAAGACTGCATGCACACATTGCACAATAGCCACCTCAATTGTTCATTCCAAACTCGACTACAGTAACTGTAATTCCATCTTTTACAACATCGACTCTTCTCAAATCAAACGCCTGCAAACAGTCCAGAACGCTCTGCCCGCGCAGTCACCAAAACTACCACACACCACCACATAACCCCTGTTCTCAAATCACTTCATTGGCTTAAAGTCCCTCAGCGCATCCATTACAAAATAGTATCTCTTACCTACAATGCCCTCCAAACGTCTAAACCCTCTTACATTCGCCAGCTATTCACCATCCAACCGCCCGGGTCTACTCGTTCATCATCATACCTTTCTATATCCCGGCCTCCAGTGTCATCCGCTCTGAAATTCTGCAACCGCTCCTTAGTCTATGCTGCACCAGCTCTTTGGAACGGACTCCCAAAAGACCTCAGCCAGTTTGCTCATCCTCCTATCTCGCCTCTTAACTCAACTTCTCCTCCGCTTGCACTCTCCTCTTCTACTTTCCACTCACGACTGAAAACCGAACTCTTCAAGATATCCTATCCTGATTCCACTCCTTCGCCACCACACGACCACCATCATCACCGATTGCCACCGTAGCACCATGCTGTCTCCTCGGCTTGACCTCCCCGGATTTTGACCTGGCCCCGAAACGAACAGAGGAGTTTTGGCTATTGCGGACTGATTTGATATAGCGCCGGTGAATAAGCTGGTCTCCCTGACGTGGCTTTTGTGGGCGCTGAGAAATTTTCGAAGATTTACATTACATTACATTACAATATTCAACGTCTTGTGACTGCCTTGAAGGCGGCCCTCTGGCGAACAGGAAAATATCGCGTTTTCTTTACATAGCGATCCGTTGAAACTGTCGCCCTGCAGCGAATGCAATAAAGCTGGAAGATAAGTTCGTACTATGATGCTGACAATTTTCATCATCATCATTATCATCATTATCATTAGTATGATAATCATCTTTATTACGCTAAAAGCAGGGTCCGATTTGTCAAACAAGAAGCAGAGGGGTCGGGAACAGTGGCGGATCCAGGATTGCTTATGTGAGGTCAAGGGTAATTGTTTGTGAGGGGCGCCACGTTACAGGGGAAAATGGTAATTAACTTTAAATGATGTAGGCTATATTAGTTGAAATAATGACATTATGCGCAATTGCTAGTGCAGTAGACCACTAGTATATACTATCCTATAAAATGCTGTTTGAAATTAGCGTTCATTTGTAATGGTGGATCGCAAGTATTTTTTAAATATTTTCAATCTGCCCAAAGTTCTTTCTGCAGTAGGCCTACAATTACCAGATGGCCCGAACGGGGCGCCATATAATAGGGCGCCGTACTACGGTACTGCAGCTGCCAAAGTAACAGGAAGAGTGAGATATATTTCATAAAGTAGCCCACTGATAGATAAATTTTGGCAGCGAATCTCAATCTTTTTCAGAGCATGGCACCTTTACTAACGGCAGATCAACAGCACCTTTGACCTTAATTTCAATAATTTTTCTTCCAGTTAGTTCTTTATTTTACTGATAAGAAACTTTTCTTGTATTAAACATGCGGATTGCGACTATTTCTACGCAACTTTCCGTTAAAAAATAATTATAGGCCTATGTTAGCAGTGATAAATTTTACAACTTTTTCACATAAAAAGCTGCACAAATGTTATGGTTCTACCTTTCGGACATCCAACATTGAGCACGTGCACGAGGCCCTTTGCTTCCGCGACACTCAGGTTGGGAAGCACTGGATTAGGGAGGGGGTAATTATCACTGTCTTGTATGAGACAGTTACAATGCAAGTGATTTGATCAGTGTCGTGGCTTATCAGTGTCTAGGTATTTTGGCGCCCGGGGCGAATAACGGCAAGCGTCCCCAGTAGAAATTTCAAAGTTTAGCTAAACACAGTTGGTCAAACGCTATATTGAACATTATTCGATGATATGAATATGGCTCTTACCAGACTCAAAACTTTTCTATCCTTGACATATTTGCAAAGTCTTTGAGAACTTCACAAAATTAACAGAAGCGTTACTTCACTCTGGCTGATGAAACTGCTCTAGCATGATTGGATTTAATGTCTTGTTCATCTGAAATTGCTGAGCGATCAGTGCCCTTCAAAATAGCTGCCATTAACTCCATATATATCCTAACTTGTTGCAGCTGCTCTTCGTTTTTTTGACAATTTCTTTCCGTCCAGTGTATGTCACTTAATTTTAAAGGCATAAAGGCAAGCGATGCGCAGACAGTTTTATAAACAACAAATACACATAAAACTGGAATTTCGAATAGACACCGTACAGACTGATATTCCACGACTTATGACTCAGCGGTCTCAGCGCCACTGTCCAGGTGTTAGGGAAAGGGGAAAGGTCAGCAGGGCGTCTACCTAGACTCCTAGAGCTATGGGAAGCTTGAAGCGTGGAAGCACAGTCTACTGCGTGGAAACCTGATCCTTTGGGCCTGAAAACTGTAACGGGTACCGGTGTAGAAATCTTGTTTCTTCTTCCTTAGGCCCCTAATCTAAACGCAGATGGTGCTTTGATGTGACACTCATATATCAAACTGCAAGGCAGACAGAGGAAAAGGAGGACAGTGGTCGAGTAGAGAGAAGAAACAGTACTAGCCTACTAAAGACAAAATGGTCATATATATATATATATATATATATATCGGTGCCTAGCCAGCTGGGCTTTCAGAGAGACTAGTAGAGAGGGAGGTAGAAGCTGGGTCAGACCGATTGGTCATAATGGAGTCATGGACATAAATTTGTTCATTTGGTGTGGGACTGTGGGTAATGAATATGAGGGGGTCAAGCCGACCCCCGGGGGTCGGCCTAAGGCTAGAAGCAAGGGGTCAATAAGAAGAAGCAAGGGGTCCAACCCCCCCGACCCCCCGGCAAATCGGACCCTGGCTAAAAGCTACATGACCGCCCAGGATTAACAATTAAGGAGCGTAGGCCTAAATATTTCCTACTAGATGTCAATCTCTCCGCGAGACATCCTTCATTAGCATATAAGAATAAGTATCCAACACCAGATTGGTTCATTATTTCTTCTGCATCTCCCGTAGGTATACTTATTTGATGGCTGCCATAGCGTGGGTTGGCATTGCAGGTGGGACCGCCTGCGTAGTGCAGAACGTACTCACGGCTGTGCATGTGATGGACACATCTCAAACTCCATGTATCATTTAAATAAGACAAGCAGAATTAAGTGGTAGAGAGGGACAACTTAAGACAGAAAGACCCGAGAACCATCAGGAGGTGAGAGCAGAGAAGAAATCGAGATACGATCTACGAATATAATATCTGAGGACCGAGTATAGACCGTCTGTCGATACGATCTTTGGGAAACACCTAGTTTGGAAGAATTTGGTCTTTATTAATCTTATTCATTTATTGTCATTTTCTTCGTTCAGATACGTTAACTTCATACTCTTGTAATTTCGTATAGGCCTAATACATTATAAATTTTATCGCCCTCGTCTCTCCATTAGGCCTACCAACTTTACAGATCTGTTATTATTGTGAACTAGATTCCAATTTAGCGGTCGTGTCACCTGTTTGTAACGTTTTGGCCAGCCTTACAGGTACTGATGATCAATTGAAAATTTCCTTATTTTTTGACATCAGACAGACATTGCTACATTAGCCTAATTAGGACAAATTGACAAATGCCATAATTGCAACGCTTATGTTTCATTAGCCTATACGTGAATTCCAAGCATGCCTGGATTAACCACGGGTCCAGTGGGTCCACGGACCCAGACCTACTAAAAAGTTCACAAATAAGGGGCTACCTGCCATACCATTATAAGTTATCTTAAAAATTTTATACATTCTAATACTGTCTTACTCTTATCTTAGTTTTCAGATGTTACATCTTTGACATGTAGTAACTGAAATTATGCTTAAACACGCTAGTTTTACTGCAAACAAACAACGATAGTCAGTTGCAACTCGACAGCGAAGACAATTATGAGCTTTGTGACCGTTAGCTCCTTTAGGCCATTATGGGGTTTCCATTACAGTTTACTCAGCTGAGGCAGCTGATAGCCTCTTCCGCCCATCACTGTCGGCTTCGGTGTCAGGTACACTCATCTATTCATCAGCCGCATGCTCAACCTTGCCCTCGCCCAGCTGAAGGTTTTCCTGCGTAAGTTTTTATTCGAAAGATGTGAATATGGAACATTGTGACGAATGGATTAAATGGCGAGCATTTTTGAGTCAATTGCCGATTTGCCGTCAGTGCCAGTCATGCAACCAGCCTCTCCGAATGTTGCAAATAATGAATTAATATAATTTGCAATCAGGATTTCCGAATGTTTGCATTGCTTTACGTATATATATATATATATATATATATATATATATATATATATATCTTACATCCTGTGTCTAACTGCAGAGGTGTCACCTAGTCACCAAAAGCGCATCAAAAATGCTTTTCATATCTACGATGGGACACGATAGACTAACAAATTTAACACTTATGAACATTGAGTGAGAGATTGTATAACTAAACGGCTAGGATATAGAACTTTAAAACGACACATTAAAGATTAAATTGAAGAAATATAATTCCACGTAACTGACTACCGGTACTTGCAAAATGCTACAAACACTCAATTGATGCATTCAACAACAAACGTGGATGTCATTATTAAAATACAGTGCTACAATGTCAGCCGTAGAACGAGCATTTTATACTCCTCATACATAATGATCATTTCGTTTGTCTCTCTGTCAAAGTCTGTACATGACACCGTATTGTCATAATCATTATCCCACCGCTCATCTTCACGAGTACCAAACTGAATATTTTCCAGGAAATTCAGTTCGGAATCCGTAAAAATGAGATTGTAGGCGCCATTTAGTAATATCACTCTGTCGTTGGAGTCCAGATATAGATCCAGGCGATGAACGTAGTAAACACACTCTTGCAACAAATGAACATTATGGATTTCTCTTCCGTCCTGGTCAATCTCTCGGAAAATAAGTAGGCCTATGCCTGTTCCGTCACAAACTAATTGAGCGTAAACAAAATTTCCGTTAGATTTCATGGAGATGTTTGATAAGTATTCGTTCGGAGATAATTTTATATTTTTAATAACGAATCCGTCAGGATTTTGCACACTCAAAATATTTACATTCTCGTCATTCCTGTATAAAAATCTCATTACCAGAAAATTTCCGTCATCGAGAACAGATAACTTCCTAACGGAGAAGTCTACAAAGTCGCTTTTCGCTAAATGCTCTGTCCAGAGTAGTACTTCACAGCCGCCATTCCCATCCGGTATAAGACGCCATACAGCAGGTCCAGCATATTGCCAAACATATAATGAGTTTGACCGCTTGCATGCGACTATTCCTTCTGCACGGTCTATTAAAGGAAGATCAATGACCTCTGTACATCGGTTCATGTCTTGGACTTCATAAACACACAAGCAGTAATCATTCCCAAGCCCCTTAGGCGACCAATTTATACCTTCGTGACGACCATCAAGGCAGTAGATTTTGTTACCTAGCTTTGCAAGCCCAAAGCGATCTACCTCGTCTTTGTTTGCACAGATTGTTTCGACCGAGATCGTCGTAGGATCTATGAACGAAGGCAACACTTTTACAGGATTATTACAGAGAATATTTTTGGACAATAATAATAACAAAATCAAAGATTATGAATTATAATTTACTAATGAATAATTGTTCTAAACTCTTCACTTATTTCAGTCCACAAGCATTAATATCCGGAAAATCAAATTACTCTCACTTTATTGTGACACAACTTGTGTCCATAGGCCTAATCGTAATTGGCAAAAGTTTCTCCACAGAGAACCATTATAATAGCCCAGCGGCGCCGCCAGGATTTTATTTGTGTACGCACAATAGACCGAAGATCACACGTAGGCCGGGCACGAAGGTATGTGTGGGTATTATGAACGAGCGTCCGAATAGAAGGGTTTGGGGAGGGGGATGTGCCCTCTCCCCACTTAAAACTTTTTCGATTTTTCACACTGTAATGGTAGCATTTTAAGCAGTCTTCTGAACAAAATTGCTCTAGGCTATAATTTTAGAGCTGTCACTCGTAGCTAAGACCTTTCAATACACCTATCCACAAACTCTTCATCTCTTACCTTTACCTTTGATGCCTCTTTCCGCAATCTCGGTGTTACTTTTGATCGACATCTCTCCTTCTCTAATCACATCTTCAACCTCTCGCGCTCCTGCTTCATGCACATTCGCGACCTCCGCCGCATCCGACCCATGCTCGATATCAAAACTACACCAGTGCTACCTCCATCGTCCACTCAAAGCTCGACTATACTGCAATTCCCTCTTTCTCAACATCGAATCCACTAAACTAAAGCGTCTGCTGCTCATCCAAACTTCACTAGCCATGCAGAGCCGTCACTAGAACGCCCAAGCATCATCATATCACTCCCATCCTCAAATCACTCCATTGGTTAAAAATCCCAGAGCGAATTCACTTCAAAGTCCTATCACTAACCTACAACTCTCTCTACAATACTCCCACCCAGATATCTTCGCGACCTCTTCACCATCCAGACAACCCGCTCTACCCGTTCATCCTCCGTTCTCACTCTTTCTCGACCCCCGGTCACTACTCATCTCAAGTTCTCCAATCGAGCCATTTCCAACACTGCACCACGGTTCTGGAACGATTTGTCTCCTGAATTCCGCACTTTTCGGTTCCTCCATCATCATCGCCAATCACCTACTATCATCTGCCTCAGGCTCTTCTATCCATCACCGCCAAGACTTTCCATTCGAAACTAAAGTCTCTCCTCTTCAAGAACTCTTACCCCGACTCAACTGATCATCTACCTTCCAACTCTCGACCTAAACGACATCCACCTTAGCAGCTGCCTACTCTGACCCCTCTGATCAACTGGAAACCGGACTCGGACTCCTTCGGACTACTCTCTCAAACAACCCTTCTGACTAGACGCAGTGCTCGTGAATAAGCTGGTGCCCTGCGCTTGGCTTTCGAATGGCGCTTTAGTAGTTTGGAGATTACGATTATGATTATGAAATCAAGTCCGCAATAGCCAAACTCGTCTGTTCCTCTCGGTGCCAGGTCAAAATCCGTGGAGGTCAAGCCAAGGAGACAGCATGGTGCTACGGTGGCAATCGGTGATGATGGTGTGGTCGTGTGTGGCGCAGGAGTAGAATCAGGATAGGATAGCTTGAAGAGTTCGGTTTTCAGTAGCAAGTGGAAAGTAGGAGAGGAGAGGCAAGCGGAGGGGAGGTTAAATTAAGATGAGAGGTACAGGAGGATGAGCAAACTGGCGGAGGTCTTTTGGGAGTCCGTTCCAAAGAGCAAGTGCAACGGTTGCAGAATTTCAGAGAGGATGAGACTGGAGGTCGATAGTGAAAGATATGATGATGAGCGTGTAGACCCGGGCGATTGAATGGTGACTAGCTGTCGAATGTAAGAGGATTTATAGGTCTAAAGGGCATTGTAGGTTAGAGATACTATTTCATTCTGGATGCGCTGAGGGACTTTTAGCCAATGAAGTGATTTGAGAACAGAGGTTATGTGGTGGTGTTTGGGAGTTTTGGTGACTGTTTGAGGCGTTTCATTCGAGAAGAGTAGATGCTGTTAAAAAGGGAGTTACAGTAGTCGAGTTTGGAATGAACAATTGAAGTGGCTATTGCCAAGTAGGGAGGTGTAAAGAATGAACAGCAGAGGACCGAGAACAGGAATTCCCTTTTTGAAGGGTTAAGGCATAGGAGGTTAGCAGTCATCCAGGCTGAAATCTGAGTGATGGTGTTGCGTAAGTGATTTAGTGCATCTGGAGGGCAGTAAGGGGAGAAAGATACGAAGAGCTGTGTGTCGTCAGCATAGAGGTGATGAGCAGCAGAGGATGAGGAAATGAGTTTGCCAAGTAGGGAGGTGTAAAGAATGAACACCATAGGACCGAGAACAGAACCTTGAGGAACACCGCAGGTGAGCGTGTGCGGATGAGATGAGTGACCAGCGGCATTGATAGTGAAAGAGCGTGAGGAAAGATATGAGATATGAACGTGTTAAGACTGTTAGTTTACCTGTTAAAACTAGTATCTAAGTTATTATAATTTTACAATTTAATAATATATTTCACTTTTTTCATTTGCAATTTTTTTTATTTCTTAGCCTTTCAGCGCTGTACGCATTAGCGTGTCTAATCCGCACACGCTCACCTGCGGTGTTCCTCAAGGTTCTGTTCTCGGTCCTATGGTGTTCATTCTTTACATTCTTTATTCTTTAAGTGCGTACGCCTAGCGGCGCCCCTGTAATAGCCTTTATAGAGATTTAAGAAGCTCTATATAAATCTTATTTTAAACCATAATGTAGCCTAGTCTTCGAACTCAAACACACAAAAGTAAGATCCAAAGTCAATTTGGCTCTGTTTTACATGATTTAAACATAGGTGCACAATAAAAAAAAGACCTTAAACACCCCCAATACAATTCTCGATATAAACGACATCCACCTTAAGAGCAGAGGCTCACTCTGACTGGGACTCGGACCCCCTTCGGACTACCTTATGGATAACCCCTCTGACTAGACGCAGCGGTGCTCGTGAATAAGCTGGTAGCTGCACTTGACATTCAAGTGGTGCGTCAGAAGTTTAGAGCCTAGGATTATGAATAAACAGGGCAGTTATATCTAGTAGACACAGTAGGCAAAAGTAATCGTGTTCAATTATCATTTCAGACTCATTTTGCATACGTATTTACACAAGATATGCCTTTTACGCATTCCCACTCAAGAGACAGGAGTCGAAAATTGTAACACATGATAGAACATTGCCTGTTGTGCTACTACCTTTGGTTGTACATTATTAACAAGTGCAGTCCATAAAGAATTTATTGTGACATTCATTCATGTATTCTATGCCATAGAATATTTCACACAGATTGTAA
>JACEVL010003437.1:0-16259 GCA_020284085.1 Aporrectodea caliginosa
AAAACTACGATTGCAATTACGATTACGATTACAACTAGGCTAGTGCATATCGCATCTGAGAGGCACTTGTGACGCGCTATACAAATGTTCTGTTAGATTACATTCACCAGCCAATTTTAAAATAGATACTCCATTTTGACGCTCAACGTTATCAGACGATGATAACGGTTTGTAAAAGTGTAATTGTAAGGCAATCAAGCCAATCGATACTCAATCATTCACTCAATTTGAATTTGACACCTCCTCCAGGCATTACACTCAATTTTAATTTCACATCTCCGATAAATACGATATACACTCCTTGTTCGCGTAATGAGCATAAAAAATGATGACGTCACTATGATCGGCGACCTAGTCCACGAGGTAAGGTTACAAATCTACTTATTAAAACTTTTAATTCATGTTAATAATCAATTATCAATCAGTTTCACAATTTTCAATTAACTTTCCCTTTCTGTAGGAATGTCTCGTTATAATAATTTTCAGCGTAGCATAGTGTCTCGCAACTAGTAGGCCCTATAGACGTAAACGTTTACACGTAAACGTTTCTTGGTGGTTGCCAAGACTCAAGAGGGACTAAAAATCTTGCATAGAATCTACCTCTGATCTATTGTTGATGAACTGTTCTTTGAATCTGAGATCGCTGTTCTTTCAAAGAATAGCCTACTTTCAATTGGATATAGTTGTCATTATTTTCTTAGGTCTACTTATGAGTAGGCTGACATTGATACTTCACCCCAACTAAAAATCCTCCTAGATATATAATTTTTGTATTGAGCATCTACCAAGAGCTTAACTCTGCAGTGTGGTGTTGACAAATTTACTTCCCTCTGCCCTTCTCTTCTCCGTCTCCTCTACGTCCCCTTCTTTTTAGTGCTTTATTCGCCACGTAAATTGCAGTCGACCTCAGATTACAAAGTAAACTTACATGATTGTTTACATTGTGTTTAACAACTGTTAATCTGTAGTCGACACTGAGACCACCACAGTAGAGCTAAACAGCCCCTTATGAATTATAGGCATGCGGCGAAACGTACTTCAATCCAAAATAGCGATAGGCAAAAGTGGCGGCGACTGTCACCGCCACTTTTGAAAGTGATGACCTATGATGGCTCTAAATGGCTTTGAATCTGGAATGTACTTTGCATTTTTCATTTCCTTTAGTTTTCTATTTTAGTTTTAATTTTAGAATGCAGTAGCAGTCAATAACTATGGTTTCCATATGTTAATTGAAGACATTGGTGCAAGAACCAGGTAAGTGAAAAATCATAGTTTTCGGCAAATCGAGTTTTAATGTTTTTTGCTCTTCAAAAGCTTGCCGTTTCGTCCAGGAAATATATAACGACAAAATTTAAAAAGTATAAGGTACATCTAATCGTAACTGATCATAAAATAAAATAATTAAAGGCTGGCTGTTGCTAATTAGTATTTTATGGGCAAATGAACAAGATCCCTGGTTATTGCACTGAAACGTCGCTGTAGTTCTGGAACTTTTTTGGATGCAACAATCACATATGTTAACTAACCTGGTTATGGCATTGAAACTTCCCTGTAGTTTTGGAACTTCTTTCCATGCAAGAATCATGTATGTGAACAAAATTTGTTGTTGCATGTAAATAATAAAGCAACTTTCGTGTGGTGCTGGAAACTTATTTACATGTAAGAATCTAATATGTGAACAAACCTTGTTATTGCATGGAAATGATAAACATTAGGCCTAGAGACATAAGCCAGAAGAAGGTAACTGAATGACACCGATTTTTCAAGAAATCATCAATCAGATATTGATAAACTCAAACACAAAAACCGGAACTGTTTCATTCTATTATAATGGATTGTTAGTTTCACTTATTGTTTTTTATACTTCTGTCGCGCCAATGCTTTCGTGAAAATGGCTCAATGGTCTCCATCTAGTGGCAGAATATTGTTATTATATCCTTACTTACTTCGCTAATGCATCCGACAATGTATATAACTGGCTCACGGTTGCGTGCAATAATCAGGTTTGTTCACATACATGTCTATTGCTCGCAAGTTCGCAACCGAGAGGCTATGATCTTTATGCAATAACCGGATTTGTTGACTTATCTCATTTATGCACGCAATCATGGCACCGGAATGCGAAAATTTTCAAAGCAGGTAAGTTGAGTTGCCTGGTTATTGTCCTACCTACTCCCTTAATTTTGCAGCTACCAGCTTCAAATTTACACCATAGATGCGCCTCTATGTCAGGAGCATTTTAAGCTAACTTTCACGATAACCAGGTAAGTCGACTTACCTGGTTCTTGCACCAATGTCTTCATTATTATTGACCATCAACTTTCTAGACATGTCGTTTATTCACAAAGATCTGTAAGGTTTTGACCCGTTGTGAATCGAAGAACAAGTATTAAAATTGAAGAAATCCTATATGGTTTTTTGTAGAATCAGCTAACTGTGATTTTCAAATGTTAAAGTAGGCCTACATGAGCATTCGTATGAATATAGTGTGCAAGGACCATTTTAGATAGTGGATACAGACTGTTAGTTCACGTTCAATGTGTTTGTTGTAAATGTCTAAAGTTGCAAATTGATATTACTTCTTATGCGACTATACTGGCGGAATTTTTAATTCTGTCTACAATAATTGTTTGTTTTTTAATATTATGACAATGATGCTTTACTATTTTTAGGGATAATAATATGAATAAATAAATGCAAGATAAAAGTAAATGTAATATTTTAGATTTCATTTCTACTGAATACTTAGAGGACTTCGAAATGAAAAAAGGCAAACAAATGCACATTAATATCAGGCCAGAGAAACTTATAAAAGTTTCAACTCTAGCTTTGTGTAAAAATCATATGTGATATACAAACTCTGTTACTTCATAATCTAAGGCATGGAAAGAAGAAAAAGGAGCTCATGTTGCAAATTGCCTGGGAGCGTCTTCCACAATGACGGACCGACTACTGCAAAGCTTCCAGTTTCATTGCGGCAGTGCACGACTGTGGAGCAAACTGATTGCCATATGTTGCAGAACGAAGAGCTTCACGACCAGGTAACGATGACACTGGAAAGCGCACATAGGTATCTAAGGTAGGTTGGAGCACAACGCGCTATTCAGCCACGTATCGGCATAATGATCTTGAACTCAATACATCTTCGCATATAGTTAGATACAAAGTTCGACCGTACGTACGGAACGTACGCTATTTTTTCTGCTGAAATGCGTACCGTACGCGTACGCTATTTTTTGGCTAAATTAATAAATAGCGTACGCTAATTTTTAAATTTTTTTATTATAGAATTAACAAGGAATAACAAAATTACAAATTAAAGAATGGAAAACGTTTTAAAACAATTCCGTGAAGAATTGTGTATTTCTATGTCAATTTTCTAACAATAAACAAAATAAAAACAAAATAATAATTTACCTCTTCGCTGAAACGGAACTACAAATAAGAACTGTAAAGTGACGTAATAACGACGAGAAAAAAACGACGAGAAAATGAAGAGACAAAATGTGACGTCACGAGAAGCAACTAATATTAAAGGCTGCTCATACGTACGGAATACGAACGTACCGTACGCGTACGCTATTATTTTTATCCATCTAGTTTAACTTGCGGAAATCTTGAATGTTGAATGCTTGAATACTTGAATGTTTGAGCCACAGGCTAAAAAGTCAAATCTTGCGACGACTAATTCGATCACTTACAATCATTCAATCGTCCTGAAACTTGGCAGATAGACTCGCCCTCGCAGACACTTCATTCTATCAAAATTTCAGCTCCCCAAAAAAGGCTAGCTTATAGAATCGGGGACTCAACTTTTCGAATCGGGGAATCACCTTTTCCCATCGATATCTATATTTAGAACGTTCTAAATATAGATATCGGGCGCGACGTACAATGAACGCGGACTATATATTTGTAGAGGTGACTGCTTCATAAGACGGATTATAGGATACTAGATGGATATAGTAAAAAACTTTGTTTTTACTATTGGCTGTATTTTATATCCATCTAGTTTAACTTACGGAAATCTTGAATGCACGGCCACAGGCTAAAAAGTCAAATCTTGCGACGACTAATTCGATCACTTACAATCATTCAATCGTCCTGAAACTTGGCAGATAGACTCGTCCTCGCAGACACTTCATTCTATTAAAATTTCAGCTCCCCAAAAAGGCTAGCTTATAGAATCGGGGACTCAACTTTTCGAATCGGGGAATCACCTTTTCCCATCGATATCTATATTTAGAACGTTCTAAATATAGATATCGGGGCGCGTACGTAAAATGAACGCGGACTATATATTTGTAGAGGTGACTGCTTCATAAGACGGATTATAGGATACTAGATGGATATAGTAAAAAACTTTGTTTTACTATTGGCTGTATTTTATTAGTAAATTACGTACCGTACGCGTACGCTATTTTCTGCTGTAACGTACGGTCGAACTTTGGTTAGATACATCACCATACTGCGGAATCTCACAAGTTGACTGAGCTGCAGAGTTTAACAAAGATTACGTAATCATGGTCATCGATTTAAAAATCCAGATAATGTACGAAAATTAGTATGAAAATAGAAAGTTGACTGAGATATACTACTGCTACTACTAGTGCTGCTACTACTGCATCAGCAACAACAGCAGCGACTACTACTACTGCTACTGCTACTTCTACTACTATTATTACTACTACTAATTCCACTAATAATACGCTTTTATCTTTTTTTCATTGTGGTGCCTCTTCTGACAACTCGTACTCTTAGGCAACTGGCTATCTTGCCATTGTTTATCTTCAAGATATCACCGTGATAAATAATTATATGACTTAACATTAATAAGTTCGACACTTGGTTCTCGTCTTACGTTCTGGTAAATAGTCCATATCTCTTTAAAAGTTGCAAGAAATGTATGCAAATCTGTCGAAGTCATGCTGCATTTTAAATAGTCGCCAAATTATTTCAATATAAAATCGCTACGGTAGTTTAGTGCATTGTAAAATCTGATTTCCAATTGCAATACTGCATCATGAGTGAATCCTGACACCTCTTATTATAGGCTAATATATATAAACTCCTTGTTTACATAATGAGCACAAAGAATGATGACGTCATCGTTATCAGCACCATACACTACTTGGTAAGGTTTGAAATTTACTATTTAAAAATAAATTAATCGTCGATAATCAATCAGTTTTCACAATTTTCAATTGCTTTTCCTTTTCGGTAGAACGTTCCTTTATAATAATAATCAGTGTGAAGTCGGACCGCAATTAATATTTTGTCGTTTGCGTTTAGTTCGTAAATATGGCTGCTAAACGGTAAACCAAATTAAATATCCCTGAATATCTGTTCGGCTTTCCATATAAAAAAATTCAAGCATTTTACATCGTTGATAATTTTACATTGCTTTCAAGGGCGTTATTCTATCGTACTGAGTGGTGATGATAAATCTCCTCCCTTTCCTCTGCCCTTCCCGTCTCCCTCTCCTTTACGTCCCCTTCCTTATAATAATGCTTTATTCGCCAATTTGCAGTCGACAACAAATAACAAAAGTATATGTTTACATTGTGTTTGACAACTGTTAATCAGCGCATAGACGAAACTGAGACCACCACAATGGTGTGACGACAACTCGTCGAACGACATTTCGTCTACTAAGTTATTAAATTTTCATGTTGTCACTTTAAAATGGAAGCTGGATTGATGAAAAAACTGTTTTACGAAATAGAAGTGGGATTGATGAAAACATTCCTGTGTTGAAATAGAAGCTGGATTGATCGAAATAATTTTTCCCGTAAATAGAAGCTGGAAATCAACCTGGATGCATGGGTGAAAATAGGTTTCCATTCAATAGAAGCTGGATTGATGAAAATAATCTTGTCAGTAATTAGAAGCTGGATTCCTGAGAATATATAGCACGCTTTAGCGAAACTATACGAAAGCGGCCTCTGTTGATTAGCCGTAATGGATACAGATACACTGGTAGACGAAATGTCGTTAGACGAATTGTCGTAGACGAAGTATCGTTAGACGAAATGTCGTTCGACGAGTTGTCGCGGAACCCACCACAATAGAGCTAGCAGACCCTTTAGAATCATTGGTATACGCAACGAAACTTACTTAAACTAAAATAACGATAGGAGAAAGTGGTGGCGACTTGTCACCGCCATTTTGAAAGTGATGATGACCGGACTCTACCGTTACAATAGAATGTTACGCCTATGATCTCTACTCTCTCTCTCTCTCTCTTTGAATCTCTCTCTCTCTGTATCTTTCTCTCTTTCTCTCTCATTCTCTCTCTCTCTCTCTCTCTCTCTTACTTCTCTGCCGTAAGTTTCCCGACGATGAGGCCCTTATGAAGCCTCTCCAATGTTCTCTATTCTGTACTATGCTGCCGATCTTCATTAAATCTGTACCCCTCCTCTGTAGGTCCTCTTTGATGTTGTCCATCCAGGTCTTCCGTTGCCCTCCTCTGCTCCTCTCTCCCTCCACGTGACCGTGTAGCGCCGCACTGGGTAATCTCTCTCCCACCATCCGCCTCACGTTCCCATACCATCTAAGTCTTCGTCTCCTAATTCTCTACACCACCGTCTCCTCCGCTCCCAAGTCTTTTCTTGTTTGATCATTCCTTATTTTGTCCCTCCTGCTTCTACCCATGATTCTCCTCAGCCACCCCATTTCTGTCACCAGTAGTCTTCTCTCATCCTCTTTCCTCAGGCACCAGCACTCTGATCCGTATAGTAATACTGGTTCCACCAGGGTATAGTAGAGTTTCATCTTGGTTCTGATTGAGAGGCTTTTCGCTTTCCACATTTTGTTGAGTCCTCCAAAGGCCGCACAAGCCAGCCCGATTCTTCGTTTGATGTCCTCTTCGCACCGACCATCCTCCGTCATCATGCTTCCCAGATATACAAACTTTGTGACCTGTTCCAGTGTCTCTCCCCCCATTGTCACTCTTAGATCTTCATGTTGTTTCCCGATGATCATCGTTTTTGTTTTCGCCCCGTTGATCTTGAGTCCCATTCTTCTGCTAGTTATGTCCACTCTGTTCGTCAGATCCTGTAGTTCCTCCCGGGTATTGGCCAGCAGATCGATGTCGTCGGCAAATCTCAGATTGTTCAGCGGTCTTCCATTAAGGCTGACTCCTGTCTCATTTCCTTCCTTCGCTAGTCTCATCACTATTTCCAGTAATAGGTTGAACAGGTCCGGTGACATTCCGCATCCTTGTCTCACTCCCACCGTAATTCCAAACCATTCTGTCAGTTCTCCATCCACTCTAACCGCACTCCTTGATTGGCTGTATATAGCCTCTACCAGTACTACCAACTCTTCCGGCACCCCACAGTGCCTCATCGTCTTCCACAGTCCCTCCTGCCACACACTGTCGAACGCCTGCTTATAGTCTATGAAGTTGTTATAAAGTGTTCTATTCCTTGCAATGTACTTCTCCGCCAGTTGTCTGATCACAAATATTTGGTCCACTGTGCCTCTCCCCTGATGGCTATAAAGAGCTTTGAATGTGGAATGTATTTTTCATTTCATTTGGTTTTCTACCTCAAATTGTGGCTTCTCCCGTGGTTCTTCAGTTCTATACATTTTAGATTTCTTAAGCAATAGGCTACTCTTAATCACTTGACTTGCGTTCTGTAAAGCTTATTCTTTCTGCTAAAAGAATCAAGACGGTCTGACATTTGTTCTTGAAACAAATGGACCATCATTGTCATACTGGATAATAGATTGTGTGCGTGTTGGGGCTAATGAAATCGAGAAAATTCGCGGCACATTGCTTTTCAACATGCCCTAAAGATATAGGACTAGGCCTACGCATGTATTTGACACAATGACCAAATAGGCCTAATTTATAATTACAATTACCAAATATTTCTTACAACAATGAATAAAGGTAGTTTAAATCGAGTGCTAGCATACTAGATGCATGACATAGTACTAGATGCATGACATATGTACTTTATTCAACAAGATATACAACACTTGAAACCCTGTTCCTGTTATTGAAGACACTGAATCTGGAAGCGCAATTTTATGGACTCGAGATCAATTGAGCGAAAACAAAAATCGAGACACACTATAATACTCTGATTTAGTTGTACCCATATGCCTCATCAATCCTGTCTAGCAGTGTCAGCAGTGCAAGATGGAAGTCTTAGTGTTATGAGCTTAAGGGTTTGGCCTTAATATGTGGGCTTGGGAATTTTGGGATATCGTCAATATCTTTTGGAAGCTTTAAATTTCTCCATCATGCATCTTCGTGTGGTACCATTTCGCTTCAGCCACACAGAAAGACGGTATCCTACTAAGCATAAGTGGCAGCAATGAATCAAGCTGCACGATGATTTTTACGCGGTTTTATTCAGGTAATGACCAGCAAGTAGCATACCAACGAATTAAACATAGGCCTAAAGTAACAGTTCAAGGACTATTTTAGGCAGTGGAATACTGACTGAATATTGATGTTCAATGTGTTTGTTGCAAATTGATATTGTGTCTTAGGCGATCAAGCTGGCGGAATTCTGATTCTGTCTCCCATAAATATGTGTCTTTTATATTGCGACTACGATGCTGTACTGTTTTAGATTTCTACTGGCTGCTTAGTGAGCTAAATACTGAAAAGGCAAACAACTGGCAAGGTTGAAGAATAATTTCAGTCCATAAAACTTAAAAGAAGTACATAGTTTTAAATTCTGACTTTGTGCAAAAATCATAACTGAAGCACAACACTCAGACAATTCATAATAATTAATTATGTCGAAAAGCATTTCTACCAAGCATTCATCAGCATATTCCATCGGAAATGCAACACAAGAAGAGATAGAAAGTTCCCAACGATGTCAGAAATCATTTGTGCTGGATAATCATACGAAGGAAAACAAGGAAAGCCATTCCAAATCAAAGACACGCGAATGTGAGCTTTGCGAAAAGATATTTAGCCACGCCTGTGACCTACAGAGGCACATGAGAATCCATACTGGAGAAAATTCATACTTTTGTTTGGTATGTAAGAAAACATTCGCATACTCTTCGAGTCTGAAAAGACACACTAGAACCCATACTGGAGAGAAACCGTTTCAGTGCGAAGTATGTAAGCAAATATTCGCTCATTCTCGTAGTCTACATGATCATGTTAGAATTCATACCGGAGAGAAATCTTACCAATGCCAAGTATGTAAAAAACGTTTTTCTCAAATGTTCAAATCTAACAGTTCATGCAAGAATTCATACCAGAGAGAAACCGTACAAATGTCAATTATGTGAGTTTAAATCTAAGTATCAAAGTTGTCTAGAGAATCATATGAGAATGCATACTTTAAAGAGAAACCATACCTTTGCATGGTATGTCAAAAAACATTCACATTTTATTCAAGTCTGAAAAATCATGAAAAAACCCACCCTGAGGAGAAACGATATCTGTGTATTCTTTGTCAAAAACCATTTGCCACATCTTCAACCCTACAAAGACATGTTATAATCCACACTGGAGAGAGACCTTACCAATGTAATGTATGTAAAAAGAGTTATTCCCAATCTTCTCACCTACGAAATCATGCTCGAATCCATACTGGAGAAAAACCATACCAGTGCCAGACATGTCAAAAACGGTTTTTCCAGTCTTCTCATCTCAAAAGTCATGCAAGAATTCATACTGGAGAGAAACCACACCACTGCCAATTTTGTGAGTTTAAAGCAAATGGTAAAAGTCAACTGAAGAGGCATGTGTACGAGAACACATACTGGAGAGAAACCATACCTATGTCGAGAATGTCAGAACACGTTCATATGCGCTACTGGTCTGAGACATCATGAAAAAACCCACTCCGTGTCTGGCTCAAGTTTGTAAAATAGTTTCGAAAGTTTACAGTCTGCAAAATTTATTGTTACAAACTTTAATTGAGAACAGCCACGTGAATTCCAGCTATACCAGAGGACATTGTCACACGATTATTTCAGGTATGTCAGGATACATTTTAATGCACTTCGTCAGAAATGCATGAATGAACCCTAAGTGGAAAAAAAATCATCCTGTGTGACATAATCTGTAAAAAAACATTATTCGCTACCTTTGAGTCTACAAAGAAACAAACTATTGATCTACTGTGGCTGTTTTGGTGTTTTCACTCAATCCAAGTTTTACGCGTGTGTCTAGTTATAGGCACTCTAACTCCATTGAAATGTTTTGATTATTTTACCCATAATATACTTAGCATGTTCTACTGTAGCTTTTTAGAGCTGCGTTTACTCAAACCAAGTTTTACATGGTCGTGTTCTCACGCTGCACATACAAGTAATTGCAACGATAATTTAACACCATTAGAACTGATGTTAAGTTGATAAGTCTTAGTAAATAAAGTTAGTTCGATCTTTATTTGTCATAGTTAAGCAAAGACGATATACAGCATCCATCTTGTAAATGCAATGAGGCTGAGGTCGCAAGATAGATCTGCAGTAAATTGCTCACAAAAGGTTTGTAAAAAAAACAGTTTCGCGATCTTTAAGTCTACGGAGAAACAAGTCTCAACCAGAAATTACCTGAAATAATTGACGTTGTTGAGTTCACCAACAACAGTTGGTTAAACAAATAAGAAAAATGATGATTATTGTACACACTACTCAATTTCATGCATATCATAGCCTATACACAAAGTAAGAGTAGGCCTATTTCTGTAGGATCAGGTTTTGTATTCAATTTATCCTGGTTTTGTTTGGCGCTTTTTTAACATTTTAAGTTTCACTTAGTTGTATTAACAAGTCTAATTACAGAAGGATTGTTGTTTTTGTTTTGCGCTGATTGTTAAATCACGTGATTAAGTAGCGTTTAGTTAAGCCTATTACTTCTTAGGTCTAATTAAGCATTTTAACTGTCCATTGTTTTTATTATTGTGCTGATGAGTTTACTTCACGTGATCTACTGTAGCGATTGGGCCTACGTGTTTTCACTCAATCGAAGTTTTTCATGTTCGTAAACTCTCAGGCTGTTTTAGTGTCCCGTAACTGCAATCACAAAGTTATTGCAACGATAATTTCATACATGTATGATAAGTTTGGTTAAGGTTGAAATGTCTTAGCAAATAAAGTTTGTTCGATCTTTATTTGTCATAGTTAATCAGTATCGACTCTTAGAAATGTAGCATCCATGAACAACTGAGTGCGATCCAATTCCAGTTTTATGTTCTTCCGTTTCTTCTAACCGCCGTCTTCCCATTATGAACTATATTGTGCCATAAGAACGGTGAGAACTATTCAAATAATTTCTGTCGGAGTCAACGGCCTTTGCTGCCATAAGATGTTTAACGCTGCCATGGATCGATCCATGCATATCGCTATGCAGAGTCACTAGCTAAAGGAACACGCAGCTCGGAAGGAAGATTATTCCACGTGGTCGGCCCAACCACTGAGAAGGCACGACGCTGCATCTTTGAAGTGCGCGCAAAGGGAACAGCAAGTTCGCCTCGAGACGCAGAACGAAGATATCTGCGTGCAGCCAAACCTGAGGTAGGGCAACAGAATTCGCGCAAGTAGGCTGGGGCGCTCCCTAAGTGGCACCGCCAGACCCAGACCGAAATCCTAAATGGAATGCGCTGGGAAACAGGAAGCCAGTGGAGTACGTCACGCATATAATGCGAGACATGGTAAAGTTTACAGAAACCACCAGCAAATTTACAGAAACCACCAACGAATGGATGTGTGAGCATGATGAGACGTAGCGTAGGTGTGGGATACTGTCACATCCCATGCCAGACATTATGCGTGACCAAGGGATGATTGTGACACCGTCTGCTCTTGAACGGCCGTGAGGCTCTCTCCGTGCAGAGATTTTCTCTCTGCTTAGCGCTGTCCAGATGGTGACGTTTAGGACAAAAGCCTGTTGCCTCGATCCGAGGTAACTTGCAAAGATCGAGTTGGCATACTCCAGGCGAGAGTAGACAAGAAAGCGAGCAAGCTTCCTACAGCTTCCCTGACGCAGAACACTGATATGCTCAGAAACATGATCCTCAAAAGTTTGTGATCGTAAGGTCAAAGTGTCCTCCTCCTCCTCCTCCTCCTCCTCCTGCTCCTCCTCCTATTCCTCCTATTCAATCTCCTCCTCCTCTGCATATCATATCGGTTGAGCCCACTAAAGTCAACTTTTCTCGACTAATAGTGGCACAAATGGGGTTCACAAAGTGTCGTGCCTACCCTCAACCCAACCGCGTTCCGTACTTCGTCGTCTGAGAGGCGCAGGCACAGTGCGATCACAGAGGAACTAACATCCAATCACGCGAATGAGTTGCTCGTGAGGCTAGCAGGGAAGCACGATGGCGTGGAAACCTAGCAGTCCTATCCATGTCTTGTCTTTACATCGGCAATGTCACGCTTTTTGGCGAAGACTTGATGTTCCTTTTGGTGTCGCCGCACCTGTCAGGGTCATCAACGCGCTGAGTGCTGAATTCGCAAGTTCGTACTATGGTGTCTCAGCCGACTCTGTTGGTAAGGTACATGCCTGCCAGTTCGCTTGTACTAGCTTGTACTAGCAGCAGAAGCCAGGAAGGCGAAAGTGCCAGCGTAGATGCAGAACGGACTCCCAGAGCACCATCCATCTCCCACCGTCAAAGAATTTTTGCTGAGATGTAAGTTGAAGGTATATAGAAGTGTCATGCGAGTCAGAGAATTTTGTATGCGTAAAAAGCCTGTTGACTTCTAGATCCGAGGTTACTTGCAAAGACCGAGTTGGCGTACTCCAGGCGAGAGTAGACGAGATCGAGCAGGCTAAGAGTTGAGCTTATGTGACGTATTAGCACTGATATGATAGAAACATGATTTGCAAAAGTTTGTGATGCGGGGTCAAAGTTAGGGTTGCCAGACACACGGGTAGCCAAAGGAGGACACAGAAAGCTCCGGAGTCAGAGAGTTCCCCAAGCAAAAAAGAAACGAAGTTACATTGAAAAGCTGCATATAAAGTCAGTCGAGGCGTTTTATCATAATGTTGCAAAGTATTTATTTAAGCAATCAAATGCTCCTTCTTGATAACGCACAGTGTTTCTCTGAGGAGACAATTTTCCGCAGCAAGTCCTCTTTACCAATAACATACGCATAGAACTTCTCACAAGACTTGACAAGACACTTCATATTGTGCGTCCTTCAGCGAAGCTTGGATACTTAGTTTTAATGTAGTGGATCCGTTCACGCCCCGGGCGTTAGCGGAACCCAAATACTGTGGCGAAGTCTAATTTCGCCACGAGGAAGTTTCTCTAATTATTTAAGTCTATGGTCTGCGGAGCTCAGCCGCAGCCGTGCTAAAAATAGCAGCGGCAGCTGCTACAGTCCTGATTGGTTTTAGTCAGACCCGATCGAGCGTTGGCGCCTAGAATAATTAGAATAAGAGGCCTGATTGGTCTTGGGGGTCACGTGACCTAGCGTGTCTTCTTGTCTGGGCAGTAGTGTGGGAAGAAGAAGCGTTGCAAGATGGCCGATTCAGGTGAATTGTGATTTCGGGTGGTCTTAAAGTGCAAATTTCGATATTTTCTCGCGTTGGAGCGACGTTTGGCCACGACGGTTTTGTGGGCAATTTGGTGCAGGGTCACCTGGGAAATTTTGGAGTTCGTTTGGAGTGTTTTGATATCGAAATTTCTGGTTTTTGTAACCAAATCTTCCGAAGGTTTTCTTTTCAATGGGATCAATATTATTGTCAATGGAGAAATTTGACGGGTGTTGATCTTTGGAGAGTTTCGTTTCTGGAAAAGGGGGAAAAGGAATCCGATAATTTCTGAAGCAGGGAGTATCATTTAATTGTGTTTCTGGCCATAATGAATAACTCCAGAGTTCACAGAATTGATCGTACATAAAATGTTAAGTGTACTAAGTAGGTCGTTGAGTCAATAAGATAAAGTTACGATTGAATATTCGATTAGTAGATTGATCAGCGATAACTCGGTAATATTTCTCGCTGTGCGTCGTTTAACTGAACTTTTCAATCCTATAGAAATAAGTCTAATTCTGTTTAAGTTAATTGCGAGACTTGTGCAATTTTGATTGTTTTAATTTCAAGAAAACAAGCTGTGATTTAATTCAAACAAAGAAACTGAATAAGTATTTCGTAATGGCAGAGTCTCAGTCAATTAAACTAGATGACGAATTAACTACTGAAGTAGAACAGAGTTCGGAAATCGTCGATAGGGATCAAGGTCAAACGTCATTTTCTGTTGATAATTCTGAAGAATTACTCAAGGAACTTCTGTTGCGCCAGAAGGGATTGGACAACCTCCTGAATCGATTCCTAGAAGAACAAACCACAATAAATAATCAGAATGAAGAGACCTTGGGGTGTTTCTTAGGTGAGCAAAGAAGAAAGAATGACAATTTCGAGAACACCTTAGAAGAGTTAAAGTGTCATCTTCGGGAGCCAAAAACTGTTGAGGGAAAGGAGAACCCCGGTGGGACCATAAATCCCATGGGCTCAGACCGAGCCATTCCGGACACCACTTTGGGCTACACCTGGTTAGGAGTAACGAATCCTGGTAGTATGAGTTTCGGGCATGAACTTGTGCCATCGGAAACAGCGCCTAATAAGTCGGTCGCTAGTCAAACTTCTATAGCTCCTTCTTCAGCTTCCAGACGTACTTTCACTTTAGACAGTCATCCTGTGGATTTGAACCTGGTATCTTCATCCAGACCCTGTATTCGAGGCTTTCCCCAACAGTTCGTGCAGTCGCTAGAGGGCGCCACGCACGCTTCAGTACTAAATTCACGCCCGTCGCGTTATTGGTTAAAGTATGTCACTTGAACTTGCTAACTTCCCTTGGAATTTGAAATGGCGGATATCTTGAAGGTCAGTTCGGGTCAGGTTAAGCGTCGTGAGGGTCGGTTACGGTCAGATTATGCGTAGTGAGGGTCGGTTAGGGTTAGTGTCGTCATTAGAAAACATGGTGAGCAATCTTCCACCGCTTTCGGGAGAGTTTATCGGTTGGCTCCTTTCACGTGCGCAAAATCATGAGACATGCATTGACCAATAGCGTAACGGGCGTGATTCTAGTCCCAGGTATCAGACTCACGTCGGGCGTGACTGTATCCACGACCTAGTTTTAATAGTGTCCGAGAAGTTGCATTTTCTCTTAGTAGGCCTACTGTTAGTTAGTAGTTACAATTTTAATCGAGAAGCATCACAAAATTACTATTGAAAAAAAGCCACAGACCGGAAATAAAATTAGCACTTTGACAGTCCATCGATACACTGTAAGATTACTTATATCATTTACTAGAAACATCTGGAAAAATAGAGCTGCAATAAACAAGAACTAAAGGTAAGTGGCTTGGACTTTTAGTCTGTTAGCCTGTTAGGCCCCTTAGCCCAAAGTTTTGGATAACTTAGAGACAACATGCGCCTGTAAAGTCGATAAAAACTACTGCAAAATAGTAATCAATAGCCCAATTTTCCGCAATGCAACAAATATACAAAAAGCCGGACATTTTCCATGTTTTTAGCTTTGCCTGCCGAACAGAGGACATGAGGCCAAAAAGGAGGACATGTCCTCCTTTTGCCGGACGTCTGGCAACCCTAGTCAAAGTTTAAGATTATATGATTAGTATTTAAGGGTCCAGGTTATTTCTAATTCAATCTAGGCTATAGTTAACAATACTTATAGGCTATCATGTATAGGCTGCACTAATAATAGGCCTACAATAATAATAATTTTTATAATAATTTCAGAGACTAAAAATGATATGTTCCAAAGCATGACTTAACTAATGATTCTATCACTGATTGCTTATAGATAATAAATAATTTAGAAAATGACTTTTTATTTAAGGTAGCCTACATAGCCTAAAACAGCCTATATTAATCTGGCAACCGGACTCAGATTTTCACTAGCATATTATTTTTTAAATTCGAACAAAAAATCTGTCAAAGTAGTGATGTGTACGTGTGTCAAATGTTTTTGAATATAAAATCGCTAGTTTATTGCAATGGAAACTTCCTCCAAGTGTAAAAGCGCAGTAGAGTGAATGTGACACCTCTTATAATAGTAGTACGATGTAAACTCGTTGCTTACTTGATGAGCACAAAGAATGATCACGTCATTATTATCATGCGACTGCGAGGAAACGTTACAAATCTACTGTTTAAAAATTAATTCAGGTTAGTCAATCAATTTCCAATTGCTTTTCTCTTTCAGTAGAATGATCGCTTTTAGTTATTATTATCAGTGTAAAGTCTCACAAGTTAACTAGAGGACATTAGTCAATTATTGTGGCGTTTGCATATCCGTCGT